>JANHFT010003045.1:94356-104712 GCA_032467955.1 Pseudoxenodon macrops | reverse complement strand
GCAGGAGACTCTACACCATTTTCGACAAATGGTAATCCAATCTCATCTTGAATGTCCCAAGTGTTGGAGCTCCCACAGCCTCCGAAGGCAGGCTGTTCCACTGGTTGATTGCTCTCACTGTCAGAAAGTTCCTTGTGCCCGACTTGGTGATATGCCAGGGGGAACCTTTCCCGAGCCTGCAGCTGACACGGTTCCTTCAAGCAGTTTCTGTAGTCATCCCCAAAGGAAATACAGTGGAACCTTGGTTCACAAATGCCTCAGTCCACGACCAAATCGGTTTCCCCCCCAAAAAAATCCACTATGATGTTCGACTCTGTCCACGAATATATCTTCGGTTGACGATCAAACACAGCCGCGGCGATTTCCCCTGCCACACCATTTGTGTGTGTGCGCACGCATGCACAGTCAGTCTTGCTTCCATTCATGACCAAATCAGGTGCTGACCGAGATCCTGGAACGGATTACGGTCGTGAACCAAGGTTCCACTGTACGCCCAAGACCGACACATGAAGCATTTCCTGCAATACTGAACACCATCCATATTCAACTCTCCCAAGAGGTTTGAAATTGATTGACGGGTATCTCTGCTCCTGCCTCTTTAGTCAATTACATTTCCAGCTTACAACCCATTCCAATGTATTCCATCATAAGCTGCAGCATTATGGTGGTGCATCTTGGATCCCTCCACCAACTTCAAATTTTCCTCGCTGTCATCAGATCAATGCAGATGACGATTGAGGGCATTGGAGAAGTGACAGGAGATTTTGGTTGACCGACCTTGATAACCAGAGCACAAAGGGCCAAGGCAAGCCAAAAAGGGGCCACCTGATTTTCATGGAGTAAAGAGTGGAGGCATTAGAAACATTGGGACAATTGAATCTTGTTCTTTACTCATAAAGGGAAAAGAAAAACGTCAGGAACACACTTAATGTCTGTTCCAATGAAATCTTCATTAACAGGGTTGGAAGGGACCTTGGAGGTCATCTAGTGCAATCCCCTGCTCACACGGGAGACCTACACTAGGGATTTGAACCGCTGAACTGCCGACCTTTCTGATCAACAAGCTCAGTGTCTTAGCCGCTGAGCAACCTAGTCAGGGCTTGAATGCTCTGGGCAGTTATATGTGACTTTCAACATAAATATGGCCTTTCACAGTTCTGCAAAATGCAGCACCCTTCCCCACTCATATTGTATTCAGTGAATAAAAATCAGGAGGCTTTTATTTAGAAAAATGGGGGAACTTTGAGCTATAGCAATAGCAGCAGCATTTAGACTTATATACCGCTTCATAGTGCTGTTACAGCCCTCTCTAAGTGGTTTAGAGAGTTCAGCCTATTGCCCCCAACAATCTGGGTCCTCATTTTACCCACCTCGGAAGGATGGAAGGATGAGTCAACCGTGAGTCGCTCAGAATCGAACTGCAGGCAGTCCGCAGAATTAGCCTGCAATACTGCATTCTAACCACTGTGTCTCTTTATATAACTATAACAGGAGGAGGGTTTTTTTTTTTACGTTAAGCTGCAAGGACCTGTGGACAATGACATTATTGTCTTTGAATGTTTCCACTGGATTTATTATCCAGGATTTATTATGTAGCACTCACATAAACTGTGATAGAATCATAGCATCATTAAGGTTAAAGTGCTTAACCTTGGATCATGAGACCCTCAGAAGGCAAAAGAAGCATCTCCCACAGGTGGCTGTCCAATCTGTCTTTGTTTTTTAAAAAAAAAATTTTTTATTAAGTCTTTTCAACATTTAAGATCACATATTCATTTTTACAGCTATCCATTATAAGTATCGATCCTACTTTCAACTTTCCTAATCTTAGCCTTCAATTTTATACATTTTGTAATTTCTTATAGTTATCCATATACGTGCTCAACTGTATTTACATTCTACCATGCTATATAAATATTATATAAATAAATATTAATGTAAATATAGATATAAATATCCATATTAATTTATAAATGAAGATATACATTTATTTTTATAAATTTTTATAAATATACATGTCTTCCGCAGAACAAGGATGCATATTTTTGCACTTATGGAGCTGTTACATTATTGGGGGCTTTAAGGAGAAGGAACGAAACTTCCTTACAGATGGAATTTGTGGTGTGGTTTGGTCCTAGCACAAGTTCTGTCTCTCAAATCTGCCTCTCTTTGGGTTTCCTGTGGACATCTTCTTGGACACTCCTGTAGCATCAAACAAATCTTATAATGATTCAGCCATGCCTTGCTCTTTTTGGTGAAAACTTGCCACTAAAGGGTTGTTTGTGTTACACGCATCTTCTTCAATTGCATGTCCAAATACAGAGGAGCTAGTGCAGGAATGGCTGGAGGACACAAAGAAATTAATGGCCGTCTAAGCTCAATGCTATTTAGCTGCTCTGCCCAAGATGTTATAATTTAATTTGGATTCTTTCTTTCTTTGTTTGTATAGTGCCCAAACCTATACGTGCTAATCTCATTTCATTTTAACTCACAAGTTTTTCTTTCTGGTAACAAACACTTGCAGATAGATAATACCATTTGAAGTAACCTAATTTCCTCGTGGCTTCCCTCTATTAATAAGAACAAACTATGGGGCTCCTATCAATCCAATTCTGATTATTTTGCTTGAATTCAGGCATAATTCAGAATGTCTCCATGCACAATTTACTAGGCAACTCATTCATCCCTACTTTATTTTTCCTTGCCTTGCGGATTGCTGTGCAACCTTGCACACACACCATTTCTCATTTTTGTCAGTGGGAAGTCTATTAAACTTTGAGAACTTTAATTTATTTTAATAGAATCTTAAACAGAAAACTTTATGTTTAAATACACTTCCTGATATATTTCTTATGTAGCAATTGTGGCAGCATGAATACATTATTGATGCTTTTTATTGCTGGAGCTCAATCCAGAGCCCAATGGCATCGTTGCAAACTGTAAGGCTCTGTGTGTCCAAAATTCAATTTTCAAACATAGAGAAGCCAATCCACATGTGAAAAATACAGGACTACGTATATGTGGGCATGTTTTGCCTTCCAAAAGATTCTTATCGCACAAAAAATAAATGTAGGGATTGTATTAATTTTCTTTGTGCTGCCGTTTTAATTTTATCTCCCCCCCCCACCAGCTTAGGAAATGTATTAGCAAATGTTACCTGCAGTGATCATGTCTACGATATATAATGTCTGCCTGTCAGGAAAGAAGGGATGGCCCCATTTAATGCAACTTGGCTCAATCTTCAGAAAGAAATCGGTCATGTAACCCTGCTATTTTCTACATGAACCGAAAAACCATTAAAGTCCCAGATCCTCTCCCGCCGCCTCCTCCTTCCCCACTCCCACCCCAGGGGGAGAGGAAAGCCAACACAATCATTACACAGAGGTTGTAATCTATGAACAAATGACATGGTGGAATTAATGAACAATTAGCTATGATCATATGTTATAAACAGCCCTGATTAGAGTCAACCCTCCTACCCCGCTTTGACAAAACACATCCTTAATTTTCACTTCTACTGTCGTGGTTTCATTCCACCTGAATTACATATCCGGCCCGAAAACACACCATAGTTTCCTCAGAGGTAAGACATCATCTTAGCAACCAGACAAAGAACTGTGTCTTTTCTGTTACCACCTGCACTGTTCACCACACCGGGCACAACACCCAGCCAAACGGAATCAGATTGTTGTTGTTGTTTAAATTATTTATTTAACCCTCATCTAAATGATCCCTTCTGTTTGGCTAACTGTCGATCTCACACAGCGTCTAAAAAAACGGATGAAAAGGGGAGAAAAATCCGCAACGAGGGAAGGCGAGCCTTTGTTATAACATGTCACGCTGAACGAAGTAAAATTACGCTACTCCGTAATTTGCTGCTTTATTAACCCAGACAAGCATAAACCATGTGCTGTAACGGTCCATCTGGATCCTCAGTGATTGCTTTTCCAGCTTTCCACCCGGGGGAGACATGTTAGGTGTTCCATGTTACGTGTGTCCTAAAACATGAACATGCAGGGTAAGCTACTGTGCTGTTCTTTGTGAAGATAATTTGCTTTACCCTGGGCAGTCTGGTGAGTGAGCTTTTTATGTTATGGTGCTTTCTTTGCCTTCCCCCCCTTGGCATCTGGGTGGAGAGGAAAAGGGAACGAAACAAATGTTTGTTGTAGATTGCGACCATCAGCCTGAGGCAGAAGCCTTCGTGGTTCTTATAGCATCGCTTGGCATCCTGCGGTGAAAATAATGTGCAGCTACAGAGAATGGCCCGGCTTAGCAAGATGGCGGAAGAGCTTCCATTTTGGGCAGAGCATGGCTTCCTCTCCCTTGCTTGGAAGCACCAGAAAATCAGGGAGTCTTTGGAGATACACCAAGATACACACGGAGTGGAGCCTGACTCTTGTAAGATAACGTAGATCTCTGATTAACGTGTGCGGTCTTTGTTCAGAAAATATAAACAGGCTGGCTTGTATTTTTAAATCAAAGTGGGCCACAGATTTTGTAGTAAAATAATTATAACAAGAGGTGGACAGAAGAACCTAGATGAACTGTCAAAGAGAATGGTAGCCAAGGGAACCAGCTAAAAGAGGAAGAAGGACCAGTTCTACAAGTGAGTTGAAATGTCCACAGTCAAGGGTGAGGTTTTGGCACCTTCTAGTGAACTTCAGACACCAACTTCCATCCAGCTGGATTCTTTGTGAGGTGCCCGCGGTGAAGTCAATTAGCACAAATCACCACGCCTGGATCAGAGGCACCAATGCAGAGAGAGAAGAGGAAACCACAGGAAAGGAAGGGAGGTGTCTACAACCCAACCCAACAAGGCAACTAGCCAGAGTAAAGGCAGGCAGCTAAATTTAAAGGCAATCATTCCTAAATGAAGGGTTTAGCTCCAAGGAAAGCCTCAGATTCAAAAGCCATTAGCTTAATGCTTTCTGTTCAAAGGGAGGACTGAAATATTGACTGTGAGAATCATCCCATTTAGATCAAGATTGAACTGACAGGCTTAAAGGGTGGAGATCCCTTTTAGGTTAGTCAATACGCATCAGGAGTTGGCAAAAGCCTTGTTAATGAGGGTCTTAGTGAAAGCGTGAGAGAACCTGTCTTCAGATAAATAAGGTGATGCCTTTAGGAACCTTGAGATTTAAGAAGATGAAAAGGTTCCTTTGAACATTGCAATCTGTCCTTTTCCAGTGTTCTCTCATTTGATGTGCACCAGTGAATTAAAGGCAGACGTACGTGTCATCTTCATACACGAAAGCTTCTAGAATAAAAATGCCAGATGGGTAATTCAAATCTTTGAGTTACAAGAAAGCACATCGTTACCATCTTCCCTTTTGGGAGGCTTCTGGGTACCAACCAGGCTGAAGCTTTTGAGGACCCCAAAGTTGGGACAGTTGTTTAATGTATCCTCATGATGCTGTTGTCCTTTTGTAATATGTAAGCTGCGTATGAGGAACTTACATGCTAACACTACCGATGCATGGACTACTCTCTTTCATGGCTCCATTTGGTTCAGAGAGATTGCAGAACTATGCCGATTGCACGTAATTCTAAGTCGGTACTGTAGAACAGGGGTCTTTGCTGGCTGAGGAATTCTGGGAGTTGAAGTCCACAAGTCTTAAAGTTGCCAAGGTTGGAGAACCCTACTGTAGAAGGTCTCCTGTGTGATCATTCTTGCCACTTGGTATGTATAGCTTGTTTCTGCAGCTTTTTGCTTCTGGTAGAGAAGAGTCTACCAGCAAACCTTGTGGAGCTTTTGGGATCATCCAGCTCTCATCCTAAATGTCTGGGTGCACCTTAGATGCCTTCACTTCTAGGTAGGGCTTCCTGAAGTCATCAGAGAGAGGCTTCCTCTCCTCCTTATGCCTTCTCACTAGGTTCTATGACTGTAGTGGATCCTTTTGGAGAACTCCTTGATTTGGATCTAGCGACTTGACTGTCCTGAAGTGCTCTTTCATAGTTGTGTTTGTGGTGTGGTCCGAAAGGGGAAGATCAAGCTTCACCCATCATTTGTGTGATGCACTGTCAGTGCCACTATCTTGACCTACCCCCCCCCCACACACACACACCCTGCAGACACTCCTGTGCTCTTTCTTCAACTCAGTTTACTTCTCATTGCAGAATTTGTACCATGGTTCTACTCAGTCTATGGTCTTGTTAGAATTTGTACTCCAGCCTCCTTTTGTTTAAAAGTCTTCAATCTTGCAATTATTACAAGTTTTTGCCTGAAGGAGAGGATGGGATACAGTCACCTTTGCCTCAGTTCTGGCAATGCAATTTTCCTGGTTGGGTGAATTGACCTTATGCGTGTATGTTTTTATGCAGTTGCAGCAGATATTATTTTGTTTAGCTGTTACATTTTTCCTGCTTCTAAAACTACATGTAATTGGAGCCCAACATGTGGCTTTTTGTGTGTGTGGCATATGACTTAATTTGTGGTGTGCGACTTAATTTGTGTTTAATGTAGAGTAGATTAGGGTTTTAATAATTTTTCAGCCAGGTGCCCTTCTGCATATCCCTGAGAAGAATAAAAGCATTTGTCTTACTATTTCAGGGTGCAGATTGCTAAAAACCTTTAAATTGTACACTCCCTCTTTACCCATCTTCACACCAGCATGGAGAAGGTGAAGAGAAGAAGTAGATGGTGAGCAGATAAGGAGGCCCCGTCCACATTACTGTCTTAAGAATCATGACCTCAACCAAGGCACGGCAGCCCCTCCTGCTCTTATCTTTACAACACCGTGTAAATGTGCACCATCACCAGTGTGTATGTACTCTCCTCGAGTCAGTTCAGGTTAACACCCACAGATGGGCGTTTTAAGTAAACTCTGTGAGACATTTGAGAAGCTTTTTTCATTGGGGGTGTAGAAGACTTTTTGTCTCTTGGTAGAATAACATTCTGTTTGCAAACCTATTTGCAAACTGGCTGAGAGGAGGGAGCCCAGAAAACCCAAATGGGAGGTGTTTTTTTTTGGAGGAGATGTAAAAAGATATTGCTTCCCAACAGCCAGGCAGAAAGTGAATCATCTTTAAAGATAAACGGGTGAACAGGGGACTCCTGGAAGGATGTTCTGCAGTTCTACTGGTTCGGTCAGGTTCTACGAAACCGTTAGTAATTTGCCGGCCCGGTTCGCTGGAACCGTTAGCAACTTGGCCCTGCCACACTCCTGAGTAGGTTCTCTCAGTGGCACCATAGATGCCACCATCTTGATTTTTGCTTCTGTGCATGTGCAGAAGCTTTTTTTAAAAGTACTGCACATGCGTGCAAAGGGCGCACGCAGCCGCAGCACATCCTTGAGCGAACTGGCACTAAGAAGATCCGGAACCAACTTCCGATGTTCTGCAACCCCTTTCTGTGCCTAATAGGGCTGTGGAGACCTTCTGATTGGATCTCGCCTCCAAAGGGCTTCAGAGCACAACTTCAGCTCCCGCCTGCCGTGCTGGAAAGTTTTGGAAGTTGGGCCTTGAGATTGGTTGGCAATCCTGGGAAGAGTTGGTGCCGCTTTAAAGTGCAACAGGTCTTTTTCCTGTCCTTGTGCTTTGTACTCCTGGTGTGCTCACACTCCCGCGCAGTACTTAGGCCTTAATCGAGGTTTGTTGCTACTAAGATTGGATTGAAGGCCGAAGCTGAGCCTGGGAGTGTTCCCTCAATGGGCAAACCAGAAGTGTCTGCTCTTTCTGCTGTCGTTGAAAACAGTGCATTTCACGAGGAAATGAAACTTGGATATAACTTTAAATTTCGAAAAGTTTTGAAACACATAGAAAACGTTGGCTTATATACATATATACATATCTCTTTTTTATTATTATTATTATTATTATTATCTGTTCCTATTTTCCAGCCAATCATACCATTTATCCCATATTATTGAGTATTCTGTATCCTCCTTTTCCTTTAATTCTTTGGTTAATTTATCCATTTCCGCGCAGTCTAGGATCTTTCCTATCAATTCTACCTCCGTTGGTATTATATCAGTTTTCCATTTCTGCGCATATATCATTCTTGCCGCTGTGAACCAAATATTGTATATCCTTATCCATTTTTTTATTAAATATTCCCAATAGGTATAATTCTGTCCTCCATTCCATTGTTTGACGTGTTATTTCCTGTAACCAATTCCTCACCCACGTCTAGTATTTTTTTGCGGCTGAGCATGTCCACCATTGATGGTAGTATGTTCCATCTAGGTACTTATGGTGGAATATGGAGTATATAAGTAGCATAAATATAATTGTTATTACTATAAGAGATAAAGGGGACATTAAGGATAAAATTATTGGGAAAGAATAACGTGGGGGGGTGGAGATGAGAAAATAGAATGAGATCCCCACGAAACTGTCGTGAAATTGATTCATATGTACATGTGTTATTTGTGATGTATGTCTTGTTTTGTGAAATTGTTATTAAAAAAAACGTTGGTTAATCCTTGTGGCTGTGATATACGATGCTTAGGATTTTGCCGCCCCTGTGTTGAGCAGGCCCACCTAAACCCTCTGGCTGCATCGTTTGCTCTATGGTGAATGGACTTCTTTTTCCCTCTGCCCTCCCAGGTTCTCTGGTTCTCTTTCTCCTGAGCAAATCTCAAAATCATAGCCTCTTCTCATGTTTACAAAAGAACGAGATAGATCAATGGGGAAAAACAACAACAACGCATGTTGCTTTGTTAGAAAAATTGGATTATGGATATATTTATGTCCTTGTACCCAGGGGTGGGTTGTCAATCGCTTTGTTTCCGGTTTGCTCAGGGCACGCACGCAGCAATAAAAAAATAGCTTCTGTGCACGCGCAGAAACAAAATCCAAAATGGTGGAGCCCAGGGAGACACCGAAGGAACCGGCTCTGGGACATCATGGCTGAGTTACTACCGGTTCTAAAGAACCGGTTAGAACCGGTAGGAACTCACCTCTGCTTATACCAATTGTGAGGGGTTTTTTCTGTATGTAAAGCAGTGGTGAGTTGCTGCCAGTTTGGATCGGTTCACCCAAGCTGGTGGCGGGAATTTTCCCCCGTTCGCCGAACTGGCAGCAACGGCTGGCTGGCCTCACCCCCAAACCAATCCTGCGGCTGGAAATCGGCCGAAAAAGAACCCCCTAAGCATGCAAAAAGCCGCCTTGCGGATGTGCAGAGGGTTTTTACCCGGATGTAACACGGGCGCAAAGCACGCACTTTCGACGCGACGCGAACCGGTAGGGAAGGTAAGAGGAACCCACTCCTGATGTAAAGCTGCATATAAGTAAATGCATACATAGAAACTTACCTAACAAAAAAGAATAATAAGATGGCTATAATGATATAAGATAAATATGATATTTATACTATATAACGTGCTGGGAAATTATATCTCTCTTAATGTCATCACTTTGGAAAATTCTGCATCAAATAAACATGTTTTGTGATCAAAATATATGTAATCAAAATAAAAGAATGCAAACACAGAGGACTAGGGAGATGACCTTGCCAACAATATGTAGCGACCATTAATAAACCGTGAACCTAGTCCAGGAAACTGTGAGAAAGAACCTCAAGATTGTTCTGCTTTGACTTTCTTTGATAGAAGAGAGAGGAAAGAGAAAACAGGGTCAGGTTTTTGAGATTCTGTTATAATCTATTTATTATAGATTAGTTGTGTTTTTTCCCCTGTGGTACCTGTTTCTTGATTTGGTCTTCTTCAAAGGATTGGGACAAATTATCAGAAACATGATCAGAAACTTAGATAGAAAAGCTAACTTTTGAGCTTTCTGTGATTCTTGTCATTGATTAGGATACAAACTTAACTTTTCCTTTCTCTGGGAGTTAAGGACATCCTGCCCTGCACCTGGAGGAGGTGTGACTGGGAGGCCTCTCCAGTTCGGACGGTGCTTTGACTGGGCCATGTGATGGACCTGTGGGTGCAGGGGGGAAGGGACTTGGACTTTCCTTTGGGTGGGGAAAACCTGGAAGCTTTCAGATTTGGGTTTCCCCAGATGTGCCAATATGACATCTCTAATAAAATGGAACTTTGAGGAACTTCAAATCTCGGAGTCTTCTTGCGTTTGGGGTGTGTGCTACTTGGAACCCTGACAGTTACTTCTAATATTCAACACCTCATATTTGGGCAATGGCTGCTATCTAGTGTGCTAGATCTGTATACTTTGGGCATTGCAACTTTTATATATATACAGTAGTACAAAATAATAGTGTACTTCAATTATTTACCGTATTTTTTGGAGTATAAGACGCACCTGAGTTTTTGGGGAAGAAAATAGGGGGGGAAATCTGCCTACCACGTATTCATCTGGCTAGCGTCCTTAGTCTGGTCAACTTCAGCACATTATTTTATCCCCTGATTAGGACTGGGAAAAACAGCTTCTAAAGCACAG
>JANHFT010003045.1:69116-83302 GCA_032467955.1 Pseudoxenodon macrops | reverse complement strand
GCAGTCAGGGTGGATCTCCTCTAGGACTGACCGGTTGGATGGCCTTGCAGTCCAAGGGACTCTCAGGAGTCTTCTCCTCCAGCACCAATATTATATTTAGTTATGACTCTGTCTGGTCTTAATGTAGAACCCCGGAGGCCTTCTTATAAAACCAAAAGGATCAGGGGAAGCTTAGTTTTTAGTATGGCAAAGTAAATCTGAGATATACAGGTTCAGTTTATAGATTAAAGGGTTCTCCCGCTCTTTGAGTATTGTATTTGAGAAGCTTCTGCTGTTCAAACAGAAATCCCTTGCTGAAAACCTCGCCTTTGTTCCTTAAGACACGCACACCCCTGAAATGACAGTTGCTAGCTACCTCTGGACAACAATCCGGGAGGCCTGAGGTTGCTAGTTTTAAATTCCGTTCTGAACCCTTACAACAGGACCTTAACTAAATCGATGAATTCATTAAAAAAAAAAAAAGGTTTGCAGGAATGCAACAGTCCAAACTCAAGAGACGCACATTTTAAAACGGCCCTTGCAAAGAGAGGTGTAGTTCTAATATGAATTAAGACCCTTTCCTTCCGTTCTATATTGTGTCCAATTCCCAGACACTTGCTGGACTGGTCCCTGCAATTTTCTTGGCAAGGTTTTATTGGAAGTGGTTTGGCATTGCCTCCTTCTTTGGGCTGAGAGAGAGTGGCTGGCCAGAGGTCACCCAGCTGGCTTTGTGGCACCTAGGTAGAATTAGAACTCTCAGTCTCCCAGTTTCCAGCCTGATGCCTTACCCACTACTACACAAGGACTATCCAACCTTGGCAACTTTAAGATCAGTGGATCAACTCCCAGAATTCCCCAGCCAGCCATTCGCGGACTTCAACTCCCAGAATTCCCCAGCCAGCCCAAACCAGCCATTTGCGGACAGTCAGCAGAATTCTGGGAATTGAAGTCCACAAATCTTAGTTATCATGGTTGAGAAACATCACATTGTGGCTTAACTAGGGTAAACAAAATGGGCCCCCAATAGTTCTCAGGAAACTCGAGGCAATAAGTCTCAAATTCCCCTCTGTACATATTTCCATTCGTTTCAAAGTATGTGTGAGGAATGTTGCGCAACAGGAATAAATATCTCCTGATAGGAAGCCAATAAAAAGGGATCGCATGTTAAGTCAACTGGCACCCGGCCCTGTGAGGGGAAAGGAGTCACCAAGCAAAGCGCAAACACAGATTATTTCCTTTTAGAGATCTCTGTGTGCCACTGTGGGACTTCGGGAAACTTTGTTGTGACTACAGATCTTGGAATTTATATGGTTTATGGCGATCGGGGCACTTCCTGAATAGAGTGGCCCATCCTTCCGTCCTTGTAGGGAATAAAGAAAGTGATACGAATTGCAGACAAAGAGCTGGAAGGGACCTTGAAGGTCTTCTAGTCCAACCCCCTGTCAAGCAGGAATATGGAGATATGCAAGCTTTGATTGCCAAGGAGGAAACCATTTTTTTTATAAAGTCGAGAATGTCCCAAAAATGTTCAGAAGTGGTTCTTTAATTCACTGGAGGAGGAGGTTTAACAAACAGAGTGATAATATTCTGTTATTACTGGAGGAAGAGAAGGAGGTTTAACAAACAGAGCGATAATATTCTGTTATTACAGCCAATCTCAATAAAAGTAGTTTTGGTTTTCCAGTGAGGTGGATCTAACCGAGACTTTCTGCCCGATTCACAATTATCTGCTGAATCCTTGGTACTTTCTAAACTGGGTGGTTTTCTTGCAGACCTTTCATTACCATACCAGGTAATGTCATAGGTGCGTGTTAATAAGCATCTCCTATTTTTCTAAGCCCCTTTGACTTATCAGGGAGTCTAAATCAGTCTTGACAACTTGAAGATCGGGTATGTCTAGTTTAATGAAAAGAAGGACTAGGGGAGACAGGATAGCAGTCTTCTGATATTTGAGGGGCTGCCCCAAAGAAGAGGAAGTCAAGCTATTCTCCAAAGCACCAGAGGGTAGAACAAGAAGCAATGGATGGAAACTAATCAAGGAGAAAAGCAACTTAGAACTAAGGATAAATTTCCTGACAGCTAGAATAATTCATCAGTGGAACAATTTGCCTCCAGAAGTTGTAAATGCTCCAACTCTGGAAGTTTTTAAGAAGAGATTAGATAACCATTTGTCTGAAGTGGTGTAGGGTTTCCTGCCTATGCAGGGGGTTGGACTAGAAGACCTCCAAGGTCCCTTCCAACTCTTTCATTATTTTATATCTGTATAATCAAATTTCCAAAAACTTAGGTTAGATTCCTAAATTCAACTGAAAGACAATACATCATTTTGAATGCAATGGATGAACTTCTAAATACTTATGAAAGGATTGTAATGCTTAAATTAGAGAAGTTCTTGAATTATCAAAGGAAATACTCAGTTATTAAAAGTTATATAATTATAGTGCATATAAATAAAAGACCTTGGCATACATTTTCCAAAGGAGAGAATCATGTCTCTGTTTAAGGCATTGACATTAATATAATTCGCTCATTTAAAAACAAATAGTTCTTTAATTCTGTATCTTATGTAAATTCTTGTTAATGAAAAATAAAAAATCAGCATGCTTTTGGACGAGAATGAACTAACTTTTAAGCATCTTATTGTCTTTAACTACATATTATCTCCAAATCAGAGGTTGCCAAGGAAAAATTGAGATTGACTTTCAGTAACATTTAGCAGATGATACACAATTACCCAAGATTGTTTCATCTGAAGCAGACGGTGAAGAGTTGCAGAAGGATCCCATAAAAACTGAAGTATATAAAAGTCTGTGCCAGATACAAAGTAGTGTGAAGTTATGTGTCTTGAGATAATCTGGTTTATGTCTGCATAAGGTTGGATTCTTTGTAACTGGTGTGTGTGCGCGCGTGCGTGTGTGTGCGCGCCCGTAGACTATCCCTTTCAAACTCACAGTTGACTTACAACTTTCAATCTTTGTGAAAGTCAGAAGTAACTTACATAATTAAGATTGGGTATGATTGACATTTCAATGATGCCAACCAAGGTGATATCAAAGGAAGAATACCATTCATTAAAAAAAATGAGTGTGTTCTGAGAGTGTGTTAGTGTGGTTATGGAGATGGCTATGAAAAGAATTATCCAAATTTCAGGACTCCATTGTGGGAGGCCAGCAGGACCATTGCTGTATCCTCAAATTCCTTAGTTCACCTGTAGTCAACCTACCAACTGTTTGCAGACTAGTGTGGTAATGAAGCAAGAATGAAGAATCCAGCTATCAAGTTTCCTTCATCCAGAAACTTTCTCAATTATTATATCAGTGGTCTATTGCAGTTGAAATCAAGTTCTTTCCATTTTCGTTTCCATTACCGTATTTTTTTGCACTATAAGATGAAGTGCCCCCTCCCAAAAAGTGGGTCTAAATGTCTGTGCATCTTATAGAATGAATATTGCGGTGGGGAGACAGTGGTTTGTGCGGCAGATGTGTTAGCCGCTGCTTGTCACCGCTGCTGCTGCTCACTGCCACCAGGTAATGCTGGAGCCTTCACTGCTGAGCAGTTGATCGGAATACTGCTGATCAGATGTTCTAGGGGGCGGAGATTGCTAATCGCTGCTGCCAATCGCCGCTGCTGAATGGCGGTGGCAGTGCTAGGCACCGGCGGGGATTTGCAGTGAACGATAGCAGTAGCGATCGGCGGTGGCAATAGGCAGCGATCAGCAGCAGTGATAGGCAGTGGCGGCAATTTCCACCGCCTAGAACAGCTCATCAGCGGTATTCCGGTATTTTGCTGCTCAGCAGTGAAGCCTCCAGTGTTCCCAGGTGGCGGCAGCAGCTCAGCTAGTTGGTGGGTGCAACAGAACGGAGCCCTGACAAGCCGCTTGTTGGGAATGCGATATTGTGCTGAAGCTGACCAGGCTGTTTGCTGTTTGCTGCAAGGATGGGTGGATGCTGGGAGGCAGAGGCAGGTTTTTTTTCATGTTTTCCTCCTCTAAGGCTAATGTGAGTCTTATGGTCCAATGCATCTAGTGCAAAAACATACAGTATTTATTTTTCAAATTTATATGGCTGCCCATTTCACAGAAAGTGAGACTCTGGCCAGCTTAGAATAAAACTGACAGTTAATAAGTATACAAAAACCAATTAAAACAAATACAAGCAAAAAAAAGTGATGAAAGGAAACACATGAGAATATTGGACATGACAATTGGGATTCCTGTTGGCAAGGGATCGTCAGGTTTGTGGAGGGAAAAAAAAAAACCTGTTTTAGGGGATTTTTGGAAGGCTCCAAGGAATGGGATCAAGGTCACCTGATAATATTCCAAAGGGTGGTAAACCACAGGAGAAAAGGCTCATTCCCTAGGCTAGGGCTGTCAAACTGGCAGCTCATGGGCCGGATGCGTCACGCACAGCCCACGCCCACCCCAGCTCCACAAATGGGAAAAACGTTGCAAAATGTGATGGCAACATGACACCACAAACTTGACAGCCAGGCCCTAGGACTTGTCAAATGGAATTTTGTTAGCAGATGAACAAAACAATGTGCTCTTCTGTTGGACCGAGATGTAATTGGGGTAAGCTAATTTTTGACTGGGGGGTGGGGCAGGTGAACACACTGATCAATGGCACCAATATTTGGTGCAAATATAGAGAAATATAATATACAGACTCATAAAGCATTATAAATGCTGATTAACACTCTTTTCATGCAATTTGTGACAAATATGTGAAGTAAACCAACAATCCGAGATAGTCTGGAAAAAAAAATGATCTGCATAATAGCATTTTAAATTAAAGCGAGAATGCTTCTTGGATGTTCATCTTTGAAAATATAGTAAACTCCCTATTTAATGGATATTAATTTAGCAGACTTCACATTTAAAACAAAATGTCCTTTATACAAGTTGTGTACAATTTTCAAGCAATAATGGATGCAATTAGAAAAACAGTGCTGTTTCTCTTCAAAATAGGTTTTCAGGGTTAACAGCCAAATATTTTTTTCACATATGTTTTTGGTGCTCAAAAATTCCATTTGCCATCTAGCGGGCAGTCTGATTTAATGAACATTATTAATCTGTTAAATCAAGAGTTCAAACTGATGTAGGTATTAACAACTAACACCAGTTTTTACCCTTCTGCTCCATATTTATAAATTGGTTCTTGTTTGCTGCTTTCCACAATGTTAAAAGTACAAGTATTAATATATTAGGCAGATTCAGATGTTTTTTGCCTCCATATTGTTTTGAATGAGAAAAAGAGTACTTGGTCCAGACTGTAGTTCATATCCTGTTGAGGAGATTGGATCATTGGTTCCTTGTTCATCACACTGTAGGTGAATGAAGCTATTCAGAAGTGGAAAACAGCAGGCGTGTCCTCGTGGCCATTCAAAATAAGAGTCTATTCATTTCCATTTTTTTCGGTTGACTAAAAATGGAGCAAAGAGCCAATTTTTCATTCTTTATAAAACAAAATCATTTCAGACCAGAGTTAGCCTTTCAATACGTAGTACATATTTTGTCTGTTCTGCATACTACTTTGTGTTTTTGCAGAGTGGATTGGTGCAGTTGAAAGAAGCAAGATTCAGTTTCCTATCTCCGATCTGTCCCTCCCTCCCTCCTGCTCTTCTTCCCCATCCAAAAGTGCCTTAACTTTTTCTGAGATGCCTATTTTTAGCTTGTGCCCCTACTTAAGCAAAGAGGCTTTGCTGGCAGAGCCCTGGGGATTCCTGAAGGTGATATCACCTAGTGAACAAGAAGTCTTCTCAGGTTGTCATTACCCCCATTTGGCTGCTGGTTCACAAACAGGTTGATTTTATTGCCAGATGTTTCTACTCTTTTCTCATTTGACAGAAATGCATTCTATTTGCAAGCCATTAAAAGTTCAAGCTTTCCATTCCTTTAAAAAAAGTGAAGTGCACCTAATCATAAAAGACTTTGAGTGCCCTGATCTTACAGGTTTCTAGAGAGCAATAGCACAAGGAAGGTTGTTAAGAAATGAAGCTCTTATATTAGTTTTATTTTTTCCATATACAGCTTTTTAGTTTCCTCACTGAAGTGAATGGCAAAAACATGAGTATCCTTAAAAACTCTGCTATATTTAGACATTAATTTATAATGTAACACAATGCATATTATATACCGGTATATATATATATATGTAGGTATTTTGTTGTTCGGGTTCTTTCCCATGTAGACTTAAAGGTGTTATGAGTACAACGTTTCGGCAAAATCACATTTGCCATCTTCAGGTGCTTCTAGTTTGCTGCCCTTAGTTTGCTGCTTTGTAATGAGTGTTTGCAGCTTTTTTCCTTATATACCGGTATATATGTATATAAAAAGTAGATTAAGATCACCACGAAACTGTCGGGAAACCGATTTGTGAATATATATATATATATGTTATTTGTGATGTATGTCTAGTTTTGTATTATTGAATAAAAATTAAAATATATAAAATAAATAAAGAAATAAATATAAAGAAATAAATAAAACACTCAGTGATCATCTGTGACTGATGTCGTAACGTCTGCTGATGTCGTAACGCCTTGTTCCTGTGGCAGGATGGCTTCACCCCGTTGGCTGTGGCGCTCCAGCAGGGTCATGACCAGGTGGTCTCCTTGTTGCTCGAAAATGACACGAAGGGCAAAGTCCGGCTCCCTGCGCTCCACATCGCTGCACGCAAGGATGACACCAAGGCGGCTGCTTTGCTACTGCAGAACGACCACAATGCCGACGTGGAATCCAAGGTTAGTTATGCAACATTTTTTCTTCTTCAAAGGAGATTGATTGATTGGTTGACGTCTGCTCTTCCTCTGCGGCTCCTAGACAGGAGTTTTGATGATGTAAGACATCTGCGTCCTACGCTGCAGCTTTTAAGTTAAAGCGGTGTTTTTTTCAAGTTGGATTTAACGTTGAACTTGAATGCGCAAACCCATTGTAGGCAACCAATTATAGTTGGACTCTTACCAGTTACCGCAAATGTAGACACAGCAGCTCCAGGAGGTCCATGGAGATTCTCGGTCATCCAGGTGGTCCCCAAAGGTGCTTTTCCACGAGAAGCAGGATGTTTTCAAGGAAAGAAAAGCAAGAAAGTCCAGGTGCCTTTCAGAAAAGCATCTTTGGGGCAGAAACACCAGGAGGCTTGTTCAGTTGCCTGCTGCTCCAGAACTGGTGGACTTTTGATTTATAAGCGTGTGCTCTGTATCTGTATCTCAAAATCGTTGAAGGAAACCTGCAACATGCGCCTGGTGGTGAGAGGTCCTTCTCTATTTGGAGCCTTTGAGGTCCACCAAGGGGCTACTGCAGTCTTGAGCTAACTTTACTGAGCCTACTGTCACTCTAGTGCAGGAGAGCCAAAGGTGCATTCCAGGGGTTACCTGTGTGACCCCCACAGCCCATCAACCAAGGACTGGTTAGTCTTGTTTAGTTTTGAAGGGATAGGTCAATTGCTAGGGCAAAATAGGGGCCTTTAAGATACCCGAGAGAAACCCTTGAAGTGCCTGATGTTCCTTCCCAAAATGGCTCTGGACCGGCTTACCTCAGATGGGGCCCTTGACACACGAACGAAGCCTAGCACAGCTTCCCATGGAAGAGACTCTTCTTTCTTGTTGTTGTGTGAGAAACCGGAAGTACTCCAAGTCAAGAAGTCTAGAACTGAAGGCTGCCATGGGAAAGAGGAGGAGAGAGAGAGAGAGAGGGGTGGGTGGGTGCTGGTGTTCGATTTCTCCCAAGGGGTATTGACTTACATGTTGAACTGTTTGTGTTTCTGCCGGTCAGCCCTGCTTCCCCTTCTGTGCTTGTTTGTGATTTTATTTTAGCCTCATCTGGCCTTCACAAAGCTTTCTGCCCCATTCTGGCCGTTGGAGAACTAACCATCCATTTCTCCCCCTTTCCTTTGCTTCCCAATGTGTTAACCTAGATGATGGTGAATAGAACAACCGAGGTATATCTCTATATCTATATAAAAGCCTTCTCTGTGTTTCAACTTTGAGTCTCTCTCTCTCTCTCTGTGCATCATCGCTCTTCCCCTACCACTCAGAGCTGCTGCTGCTGCTGCTTCTTTCCTTCTCTTCTCTTCTCTGCGCTGCCTTTTTAGAGGAGTAGAGAGCGGCTTCCGTCTGAACCGAGGGTGGCATGTGCTGACGGGGATAAAGGGGGTCGTTGCGGGGGACGGGGAATGTAGTGGAGGGGCAGGGTTTTCTGCAGCTGAGTCCCGTGCTTTAAAAAGGCCCCTTGAGAGAGCTTCAGTGGAAGTCACGGTCTCCCCCAACCCCAACCGTCCCAGAGCCAGAAGACGGGGTCCGGCCGGGTCTCCATTGCTGGGTCGAGATCTTTATCCGTTCCGTGCAAAGCTGCAGACATCTCTGGCCACCTCTGCGCCCGGGACTGGCTCCTGCATGACACTTCGTTGTCGTCATCCCCCCCCCAGAAGGGACGGATTCTTCCCAGGGACTCAGAAATGTCTGAGCTGGAGGCCGAGGGAGCATGGCTAACCAGGCTTGTAGGCCATTTCAGAAGCGGATGGGTTCCCGACGAAATTTTCACTCGTGGTGGGAATGGACGGAATGGCTGCATGTTTTAGCATTTGTCAAAACAGGGGAACTTTACAAACAACAACAATCGCTCAAGTGTCAGAGTGACTCACTGAGCATCTTTCTTTGGATGGATATTTTCTAATGAAATTGTCAGATTAATCCAGCCGGATTGCTCGCAGTGGGAGACTTCGTCTTATACAGAATAAATTTAAAAAAAAAATTTAAATAAACCACGTCTTATTAATTTCTCCTAAAATAGACTCTGGTGTTGTTTCAATTAGCACCTGTCTTCAATCTTGGGATAGTTAAAAATAGCCAGGCAATTATTTTAGGGGACTTCTTCCTGAACTTTAGCAGGGAAAGTTTAAAATATTTAACTGGCGAGGAGGCTGAAATATTCATCCCAGATAGATATTCCCAAAAAGACATTGACTTTAACAAGCTAAACGGCAGGCATCGTTTTGCCTTGTATTAGTAGCATTTCTGGTAGTTTCTTTTTGAAATAGCCAAATACTTTTTTCTGCTTTGCCTCTCCCAAAATATAAGTAACTTATTTTCTTCTGAGCTCTCCCAAACTCTCATTAAGCAAAACAGTGGTGAAAATTAGAACAGCCCCCACCCTATTTGGGGAACGTGCGTTATAGGAGCTCCTGGAAGACATTTGGAAAAAAATATATGACAATAACTGATCGTTTGCTGTGTATGTTGTGGTTGTCTTTCTTTATCTTTCAGAGTGGCTTCACCCCTCTACACATAGCTGCTCACTACGGGAACATCAACGTAGCTACGCTTCTATTGAACCGTGGGGCAGCTGTGGACTTTACTGCCAGGGTAGGTCACAATCCGTGGTGGGGGGAAAAACAAAACCATCTACGTATTCTGTTTAGGGCTACTCCCTTGACCCAGGACCTTCTAAGCCTTTTTGACTACAACCCCCATCATCTCTTTTTAGTGGAAATTGTAAGCAGAAAAGGGCCCTTGTTTAGGGCAGAGGCCGGAGGCTGATTTGCTAAGAAGATTTGGGTGTTTGCATCCTGCAACACCTAGGAACATTTCCAAGAAAAGTGGAAGAAGGGTTTTTCAAACCTGGAGGTTCAGTTTCAAAACTTTGTTCCGATCCCGCCTCGATTGCTTGATGAGCTGATTAACGGTCTAGTCTGGCTCTTGGGGACACCCCCACCCACCCCCATCCGGGCACAACCATGTGGCTCTCTGGTTAACTGTGCAGAAGTCACTCATCCTGATATGCGCAAAGGTGTCAGCATTCCAAATATCATCCAGAACTAAATCAGACTCCGAGGCAAAGCATTCCTCAAAGTTCCAATTTATTAAGAGAGCCATGTTGGCACATCCGTGAAAACCCGAATCTGAAGATTCCCAGGTTTTCACCCCGCAGTTGAAAGTTCAAGATCTTTCCCCCACACCCACAAGTCCATCACATGGTCCAATCACTCACTGCCATCTTCACCCATCCAGTTCCAGTCAGGTGCAAAGACAAAAGATGACCTTGGCTTCCTAGAAAGAATGTTGTTATGGCTACATATCTCCAGCTCCATACAATTCCCCCCTCCCGTTTTCCCACAGTAGAAAATGCATAGTAAAATAATAGAAAGTGTGGCAGGCCAAGGATCCAAAAGAGAATATGGTTGTAGGCCTGACACAGACATTCTCCATAACAAGAGATGTAAATCCAACACATCGTTGCTTTGATTTCATGTCATCCTATAATCACAACCCATGGTGACTTTCCAGCTACTTAAAATTAAAAAAAAAGAGTCTGAAATTTATACTGTAAAATTAATGCCTAAGATCATAAAATTCTACCTTAGCAAACACAAAAGACCATTTGATTAACTACAAATAGAAATCCCTAGAGCTAAAAACTGAAAAAGGTTCAAGCCACATCAAATTATTTTCCTGCCTGATAAAGCTATTATCACACTTAGAGCATTTACAATGCAGAACTACATTCCTTTGATCATCTTATAAAATTAATTGATCTTGCTTATCTTTTGTACTATTTCAAATTGTTTTAATTGAGAATATTAAGAGAAGTAATGGTAACAACTAACGCATTTATTAGCTGCTGACGTTCAACGCGCTAATGTCATTTTCATAATCTGAATTCCTCTAAAACAAAATTCCATTCTTAATGGAATTTACATATAGATCACCTCCAGACACAAATAATTTACTATTACTTTAAGTCCTAAGGGACAGGCAGAAACACTGTGAAAAATCATTCCAGTCATACTTAATTTTAATTATTCTTTCAAATCAGATAAAAACCCCGAAGTTAAATTCTCATAATTAAATAGAAATTAAAACTTCTAGGAGCCTGATTCTTCCCATTTCTAATTTTAAATGCAAATTGGATACAGGAACAGAGAGTTGTACCTGTGTCAAAATAATGGTAGACCCATGCAAAAAAAATCAGGAGTCTTGTTTAATCTGAAGAATCAACAAAATATCTGCAGTTTGTTGGCTCTTGAATCCTTCTTTTAGTATAGTTCTTTTCAAGTTCCCAGGACTGAAAAGGGAGATCCACCTTAAGTCTTAAGCTTTAAGTTTTAAGATGACAAGTTGACTTCTCTGTGTGGGTCATCATCAGAAGGAAGATTTAACCCAACACTCAAGAAAGTATCTGAGATCGTTTATGGTGCAACAAATGTCTTTCAGACCGAACTTTGCAGGTTCAACCACCAAGCTCTGTAAACAGAGGTGGAAAAATCTTACCTAAAATTCCAAAATTATTCTGCGGTTAGTTTTAGGACTGCAGGTTTCCCACCTTTCAAGTCATCTGATCAGCCAGATTCTACTATAAAATAGACCCCAGATGGATTGAAATTGCATGAAGGATATGAAGAAGGGTTACAGGAATTGGTTATGGCAAATATGCAGAGATATTTCACGAGAAGAGTACTACAATCCACTGTTTGCAACAGAATATCTTATGCCACCAGACTAGACATTTTGGGCCCAGAAAATGTAGAACTACACCACCTTCAATCTGACCTAAGTGTAGCGCACAAAATCATCTGCTACAACATCCTACCTGTCAATGACTACTTCTGCTTCAAGCGCAACAACACACCAGCTCACAATAGATACAAACTTAACGTAAACCTCTCTAAACTTGATTGCAAAAAAAATCAACTTCTGCAACACAGTGGTCAATGCCTGGAATGCACTCTGAAGTTTCTTCCCCAAACCCCCAAAACTTTAACCTTAGACTGTCTACCGTGGACCTCACTCCATTCCTAAGAGGTCAGTAAGGGGCGTGCATAAGCGCACCAGCGTGCCTACCGTCCCTGTCCAAATGTCAACATTTATTCGTAAATATCATGTACTCATAACCATGCTTGTACATCTTATATATTCACAATCATGTTTATTCTTTGTCCGTAATCATGTACACGCTTTACTAAATAAACAAGTAAACAAATAAACAAACAAATAAATAAATAGCCAAGTCTAGAAAAAGGAACGACTAGGGGTGACATGATAGCAGTATTCCAGTATATGTGGAGCTGCCGCAAGAAAGAGGGGGGGTCAACTTATCTTCCAAAGCCCCAGAAGGCAAGATTTAAAAAAAAACAATAGATGGGAAGAAGCATCCAACAAGGAGAGAAGCAACCTGGAATGAAGGAGAAACTTCTCAACGGTGAGGACAATGAACCAGTGGAACAGAAGTTGCCTTCAGATGTTGTGGGTGCTTCATCATTGCAGGTGTTCAAAAAAATAAAATCTTGTCTCGAAGGGTATAGGATTTCCTGCTTGAGCAGAGGGTTGGACTAGAAGACCTCCAAGGTCCCTTCCGGCTCTATTCTGATTGTAGACTGATTGCAGATACGTTCACTAACTTTCCTCTTTGCTGTTTGTCCCACGTGTACGATAGTCCAGGCAAGGCAGAGAGAGGCAAAGAAGCACTGGAGTTAATTAGCAATAAGAGAATTGCCTGTTTCTTCCAAGTGAGACCTTTTGGGTGCCTTGTCAGTTTCCGAGAGAATAATTGCCTAGAAATACAATTGTCCAGGAAAACAATGGGAGGACACGCAGAATTGCAAACCGCTGGCCACAGAGTCATCTGATCAGCCAGAGGCTCATCTCAGGACAGAATGAAATCCGCATCATTGTCTAATAATCGCCTGAGCCAATCTGACGCCGTAGAAACGCGCGGTGGGCTTTTAAATTGCTTCATTATGCCGTTTCATCTTATTTTTTTTAAAAAAACCTCGCGGCTCTTGCTGCCGTTTTTCCTCAATGGCTTTATCCTTGGTCTGTTTCCGTTTCATTGTCCTCCGAGCCGTTATGAAACCGAGTTTGGTGGTGGAAAGCAAAGGAAGATAGAAGGAATGGAACTGAAGAAATAGATATTGTTCTCGGAACAATAAGAGGGCTAATCGAAAGGAATTGGTGGTATCCACCAGGAATTCCCTTGACATTTTTTCAAACTCAGCTCCCAGTCCATAGGTTGATGGAAACATGGCTAGATGCATCCTCAGCTTCATTCTCTCCTCCTGTTGGGGGTATCACAAAGGTTAATGCAGATTTTTGGGGTGCTTAAAGCTCAGTGTGGGTTCCTACAGGTTCGGACCAGTTCTATAGTAAGGAGAGGTGGGTTCTAACTTACCTCGCCACCAGTTCGTTGCCTCCCGCGCCGCATGGGCAAGCCTCGTTTTCTTCTAGGAATTTCCCCCAAAAAATCCCCCCAACAAAAGAAAACAAGATGGTGATGCTTGTGCAGTGCCAAAACTCGGCTTCTGCACATGCGCAGAAGAAAAGAACCTGGGGGGAAAAAGATGGCGTCCACGGAGCAGAACCGGCTCCGTGACGTCACCAGCGGCCTACTACCTACTCGGTAGAACCGGTCTGAACCGGTAGGAAGCCACCTCTGCCAGGGACCCGTTGAGGGGCGTGCCTAGCCGGACGTCACTGCCGGTTCGGTGTACGGGGGCAAATTTCCGCTACCAGTTCTACAGAACTGGTCCGAACCGGCAGGAACCTACCATCGATCTGGTCGTTAGTATTCTTTCTGAGAGTCATTGAAAAAGGAGTCAGAGAGGCATCTGTGTCGAAACTGCACAGCCCTCTCTCAATAGAGGGGTGGTGGTGGGATGTGGTACCACCTGTCTCCCGTCCTTTCAGCATCTCCAAGGAGGCTCCACACCCATTTGCACCACTCAGGTGACCCTGAGGACGCAGGTAAACCTCCAAGTGGGCCTCAAAAGACCCTCAGAGAGAGAGCGCTAATGTCCAGAAATACTGCAAGGGGTATATAAATCCTTCCATCTCCCCACCGTTCCAGTCTGAACGGAAGAAGCTCCTTGGGATGAGTCTTGTCAGGATGCGAAACTTTTCATAATTGTTGAGCAAGAGAAGTCAGTTTTCAGAAAGCAAGTTGCAAAACCGCAAAGTCGATGCAATACGAGGGACAGCTCGGATCAAAGCAGGCAAAAGGCTCACTTTAACATGTGTGTGTGTGCCAAAGCACAGCAAAGCTCCAGGATGACAACACGCCCAAACTCAGAGAAGGCAGCACAAGACGCCAAGTTAAGTTTGCTCATTCCACCACCACCCACCAATAAAAGTGCCTGGAATTATTATTATTATTATTTCTTTTATTCATTAAACATGAAACTCAAGTCAACTGAACATTCAAAAATGCATCACAAATA
>JANHFT010003045.1:43855-57834 GCA_032467955.1 Pseudoxenodon macrops | reverse complement strand
TTTGGCTCGGCAGCGCGAGCGGCGATGGGGGAAGGGACCGGTTCGAGGGCGTGGCCAGCCAGCCAGCTTACCGGTACGGTGAACCAGGCCACATGTCCGGTAACGGTTCTAGCGAACCGGACCGAACCGGGAGCATTTCACCCCTGAATGGGGCTCTTTCCCTTAGACCAGGCAGCTGAACCCGCCTTGCCTTTGGTTAAGCCCACCCCTCCTTCTGCCTATTGCCAGGATGAAATTTTACAAGAAGGAGCCCCTTCTGGGCATGCAAGAATCTGGCATAATTGCCCTCCATTTGTGGGCCCAAGAAATGGGGGGTACCATAGATGAGGTGGCCCCAGTGCACCTGTTTCTTTTCTTCCATTGCACAGGTTTACTTCAACGCTGGAGTCTCAACCAGCATTAGCGTTACCTGTAGAAACAGGAAACAGAGAGGCTTGGGCCGTACCTGAGTGTTTGGGGGATGCATCCTCAGACGGAGGTGCTAATTGTCTCCTCTCCACAATCTCAAAAGAGTCCTGCAATAGTGATCGGTTTTGGGAAATGCTTTGCAACAGATTGGCTGATCCCATAAAGTAATGACTTTATAGTTTAGAGAAGCATGTAAAGAACAATAGGACACGCTGTGGTTGTGTGTAGTTATGAAGAGAAGAGCCCCATTCAATGACATTCCTCGTTCCGTCAATAGCGAAGAGTAGGGTTGGCTTCTTCACACATTTCAACACCTGCAGTTTCTTTAGCGCAAACGGAACCTGCTTAACTCAGCAAGAATTTTAACCCTGGTCCAACTCTCTCACGGTATCTTGCATTGTTCAAGAATCCCGTGCATCTTTTACTATGGGAAATATCCTCCTTAAGATGTCAGCTGAAACTTTGCACCCAAAGTTGGCACATGTTCTGCCAATGAAGTGGAACAATTTGTTTCAAACAATTGACTGTTTTTTTTAATCTTACTGGCTAAAACCCTGAAACAACTGGAGTGACATTATCAAGTTTTCTTTGGTGAAAAGTACTAGTCATACACACTTGTGTATATGCAGCAAACTCCTTTTTCACTAACATCCTTTGTCAATTCTCTTTAGCCACTAAAGTGCTTTCATGACCTCTTACTTGCCTTCATGACTACAGTTAATCGGTATAACCTCCTGATTTGGTTCAGGTCCCTTTCTTTACTCTTTTAATCAAATTAATCATCTTGGGGTATTCTCTTACGCAGCTGTTGCTCTTTTTTTTTGTAAAATTAAGAGTTTCTGTATTATTGTATTAATCAGACTGATAAATATGAGGGACGTATATTTTGTGCAGAATATCTCTTATGGAGGAAAAGTAGCACAAATCTTTCATCCTAGGGTTCATGAAAGGAGATGGATGGATGGATGGATGGACAAATATGGGCTATTTTTAACTTCACTGCATATTCTGAGATATGAGGTCTGAAGCTGATGTTGGTTAAATTTCATTAACAAAAACTCCTTCTCTATAGCTGTCCATTGTCAATTGCAGGAAATTTATTAATTGATTCTTTGTCACATTGAAAGCCATCTTGAGTTGCCCATTGATGTAAGGTGATAAGAGCCAACATTGATAGGACAGAGTGTTGAGTTGTAAAGTTGAGTTTTAAAGAGATAAGCTTATATTTTGATGAATAACAAAATATATTTTGGGTTTTGGAATGACAAGGAAATATTATTTGGACGCCAGCCCAACCTTGGCTCTTGCTTCTACACTGTGCAAAACCTGTTCAGCCTGTATATTTGCAAACAAACGTATTAAAGGCCTCCCAACAACAGGAAGAAAAAACCCTGAGTTCCCAATCCTTGGAGAATATGAAGAACAAAACAGCACTTACTAGGTGCCACGTCTAGAATACATAATAATACCTGGCTGTGTCTTTATAAATGTTTGCCTTAGAACCACAAAGCAGATGGGCTGGGGAGCAAAGTGTAGAGCAACACGTCCACAAGGCAATGAGGAAAAACAGTGTCAGTTACTTCTATGAGTCCTTTTCCACAGCAGGGAGGTTTTCTTTTTTTTTTGCTCAGATCGTTCTACGTTATTTTGGAACAGGGTGGATAAAAATCTATGATTTTTTTTTTTTAAATCAGATTTAAAAAAATGTAAATCGGATTTGTTTTTATCAAATTTATTTTAATAAAATGCTTTTGGAGTAAAAATCTATCTAAAGATAGTTTTCTACCTAAGATACGTTAATAGTTTAGTTTATTCAGCATGAAATGGAGCTTGGTTATGTAGCACGAGGCTGTATATTCCGCAATATTTACATTTTTGGTAAAACCATTCAATGAATCCAAGGTCTGCAAGCTGAGATAACATGCCCTGCATTGATGATTCACACAATTTCACAGTAACCATGAGATAAATCGAAGTTCATGAACATTCCTTTCTCCCATTGTTTTGCAAATCTAGGTACACTACAAACTGTATGATTGTTGGAAGAGAAATGCATCTGTACCACCAGGCTCTTAAGTGTGAGGAGGAAGGGCAAGCAGCAAAAATGAAAGTGAAACCTTCTAAGCAGCTTATAAATCTAATATCAAAGAGCACCTGTCATTTCAGAGCCATCATGTCAGCGGGCATCCACTCACCTGCAGCCTGCCACATACCTCACCTTGTTATGTCCCTGCCGCATCAACAGCCGTCCCATTAAAGCGAATGGGACTGTCGGTGAGTCAACAGCAGGTCAGAGGAGGAGCCGCTGCGGGACAGGGATGACAGTTGCTCTTTTAAAATTGTGATTTAAACCGACTTTATTTAAATCAAGCCTTTTTACTAGTGATTTAAATCGTGACTTAAACCGACTTGATTTAAATCAAATCCACCCTGTTTTTGGAGTATCCGTCTTTTAATGCCCGCTGAAAGAGAGGGTAAAGGTCAAGAGTAAAGGGCAGCTTCTGGTGGCCTCGTGGACAGATTTGGGGAGCTTTCATGACAGAATGGAAGGGGTTGGCCTTGGGTGTCTTCTAGAGAAAGGTCTCCAATCTTGGCAACTTTAAGCCTGGCGGACTTCAACTCCCAGAATTCCCCAGCCAGGTATTCTGGGAATTGAAGTCCCTCCAGGCTTAAAGTTGCCAAGGTTGGAGACCCTTGTCCTAGAGTCTTTCTCAGGATCTGTGGTCCAACGTAGAGTATAGGGATGTCCTGGTTGGCTTTCATTTAAGCCTGAACCAACACCAATCTTGCTTAGCTTCTTTTCCCCTTGAATTGCTGCTTCATGCTGGGAACAGAAGAGATACTAGTGCAAAATAGTCCCACAGGGGCTCATCATGTGAGAGCCAAAGCACTCAGACCCAGGTTTTTGTTTTTTTAAAGTAAGGCTAGAGGTGTACATTCTTACGAGAAGGACAGAATGTTACCGCTGGTCTAGTTTTCTGTTAAATCCACTAAGCGCCCACTAACATTTTCAAATATTGATGAATCAGTTCAATAAATACGGTAACTCAGTTACAGTGGCAAAGGCTGCATGATTAGAAGACTGGAAGGATCCATTAGGGCAGGGGTCGGCAACCTTAGACACTCAAAGAGCCACAAAGGTCCTAACTGGAAGCCCCCTGTTCAATTCTAGAGCCGACCGGAAGTCCGGCTCACCCACCATAGAGTCTCGTCCTAGTGCGGCATCCTTCTTCCTCTGCTGACCGGAAGTCAGTTTCCCCATCATAGAGTCTCCTCCTAGCAAAGCATCCTTTTTCCTCTACCTGTCCTAACCGAAAGCCCCTATCAATTGTGGATCCGACCGGTGACAGGAAGCCGCAGCGCAGGGATGAAAGAGCCACATGCGGCTCCAGAGCCATGGGTTGCTGATCCCTGCATTAGGGATAGAGGAACCACAAAGAAAATTGGTCTGGTACCGTCCGTTTCTTTGAATTTCCCAGTCTAGTCAACAAGTCTTCATCCCAGTAGCAGCTCCTCCAATTCCTAATCAGCAGCTCCAACCTGGCTGGATTACCTGGAGATCTGTCAAGATCATGTAGGTGTTAACAGTATGGGGAAAACCTCTGCCCCCTCCCCCCTCGTAGCTCCATGGGGGTGGCAGATGTTCAGTGGGCTTCACCGATTTTTCAAAACCGAAAACCTATAATGCAGTTGTTATTTCAGGTTTTTTTGTTTTTGTTAAGAAAAATTCTAATTCTGGAATTCTTTGACATAATTTGGGAAAGCCCAATCCACCACTGTGGGCGTTTGTCACCGAAACCAATTCAAGCCCCAATCCTTCTGTAAGAAAAAAAAAACTCTTTTGACACCCTGTTGGCATCCCAAAACTTCAGAGGCCAAAAACTACTGTAGGCTTTAGGAAAGATGAAATTGCCAGATTGACATCCTGGCAATCATTCCTTCTTTTCCTTCTTTTTGTATTCCTTCAGCAGTTGAGAAAAGGCAGAAAGTCCTTTTCAATGGACTTTTGAGACCTTGGACAAGTGGTCCAGAGCCAGAACCGGATGATGGGACTGGCTTGAAAGTCAAAGAAAGGCAGTCTCTGAGCCTTGTGTTTTCAGTTGGTGTCCTCCTCGCCCTTCCCTTGCTGCTCTGCCAAGGGGGGGAAAAATGATTTACCCAAAGGAGTTGTAGTCCCTGGAAGAGGAGGAGGCCCTTTCCCCACGTTCAGGAGACCCAGCAGATCCCAGAATCCTTTCCTTCTTCTCCACTTTAGAGGCATCTGGCCAGAGACCCTTCCAGTCCCCTCACCCACTCCTTTTTCCTCCTCAGCTGCTCGTCCCTCGCAGCCTCGCCGCCCCCTCCCCGCCCCTGAGGTTCCGATGTGCATTTTTTTGCTGGGCTTCCTCCTGTCCCAGGCCTGCAGGCTTAGCCCAGAAGGGCGTCTCATGTTACAGGGCGAAGGGGAGGCGAAGCCGCCCGACACCCAAGCGGTGCCCTCATTTCCATACAAATCACTGGCTCGCCTGCCTGCCTGCCCGCCTCCGGGGTGCCTGGTCCTTTCCGTCCGTCCAGCCCCGTCGGAAGAATGCCCAGAGGAGGAGGAGGAGGAAGAGGAGGAGGCGGGCGGGCTGGTTCGGCGGCCCCTTCCCTCCGGCAGCTGCTCTCCGCTTAAGAGCCGCTTTGGGGAGGCTGAGCAGAGGAAGGCGGCCGGGTCCCCAGCGCACGTGCAAGCTTGGGGGTGGTGGTGGTGGTGGCCGGGAAGCCAGGAGCCCCCCCAGACTCAGACCCAACCCGGCCCCGATGCTGCTTTGGCGGCTGAGGCTCCACCGCAGCAGCGCTTGGCAGTCGCGGGGCCGTCCGCGGGCGGAGAAGACCAGGAGGCTGAGGCGGGCGGAGATGGCTTCTTCCCAAGGCAGTAAGACCCCCCCCCTCCCCTCCCCTCAGTCGCGGTTCTTTCCCTCGCTCCCCGCTCTGGCCTGGAGCTCCCCGGAGTGGCTCCTGCGGTTGTGGGAGAAGCGGGAGAAAGTTGATCTCTTGACTTCCTTGCTTGGCGGGGGGCGGGGGGAAAGGTATTTTTAGCCCTGGCCTGAGAGTTAAAAGCGGGACTCCGCTCATGTTGTTGCTCCCCTCACCTCCCCTCCCCTCCCCTCCAAGGGTGGGTAGCCTGAAATCCCTACAGCCGCCGAGGTGGAGGTGGAGGAGGAGGAGGAGGAAGAGAAGGGCTTCCTTCTGCCAGGTTGGGAAACCTCCATGGGCAACTCTTGATTTGTAAGTGACTGGGGTAACCTCAGGCGGATCCAACCCCCCCCCCCAGGAGAAATAGTAGCTTGCTTGCCCTCTTTTAAGTGGAGGGGGGGACCTCAACATTGCAAGGGGTTGGCTTGGTGGCTTTGAGGAGGGCACAAAGGGGAGAAGATTTAAGGCAGGGGAAGTGGACCTCTGGGTGCCTCTTCTGGGATCAGGTTGATGATGAAGGAACCTTCCCTGGAGTCTCAGGGCTGGTGAGATTTAAGGCCACAAACAGCCCCAGGAGAGAGAGAGAGAGAGAGAGAGATGGAAAGCCCACGGCTATTTCACATGGGCGGCTGCTTTAATGGGGGTATTTTACTTACATGGTTTTAGAACATGGGTTCAGAAACTGGTCTTTATCGGGATTTTACCATCATGAGGTGAGGCGAATGCTTTAAAGTAAACTCAGGTGCTGTAGATTCAATATTCTGTTTTCAAAAGGCAAACTCCCTAGTAGTCAAGGGTAGAGTGTGTGGTATCTGTATCTAAGCCGCATTTACAAGGGAGGGTTGATTTTGGTTCTGACCTCCTGACAGGGAAACCAAGGGAAAGGGAGGTGGCATTTCATTTTTTCTCAATATACACCTCCCAGGTTGCTATGAAGTTCACTTCCACAAACCAGGATGCAGAAATGTGTCATCTTCTGCCCCATGGATCTGGTGTCTTCCCTGAGGAGTTTCTGGCAGGCAGGGTTGTAACAGAAAGGGGACCAAGTAGAGAGTGTCTTTCTTCTCCCTAAAACAAGCCAGGTTTATTCCTGTCCATAGTGTGACATATATAGTGTTGTCTGGCTGCATCTACCAAGGGGTTTTTTTTTCCCTTCTCTGACTGCAGACCCAGTTCTTTGCTAAAATCTGGTTCTTCCTGATCTGTGTCACTCTGAGGTGTCTGGACCTCAAATAAAGTAGCTGTCAGGCCTGCATTTTAATCCCGTTGGATTTTGGCTTGGAATGTGAATCCAGCTTTGGTCTGCCCTGTTTTTCTTGGACAAGTTGGACTTCCCACCTCGGGACCGACCTACAGACCCCAAACTTTCTTTTGCCCCGTTCCCCAGAAAGAGAAGGGACTTCTTTGGTGAAGCAAAAACTTCATGCCCTTTACTTCACTGTGGATTCTCTGTGTCTGAATAAAAATATAGAGACATCTCCCATTCTCCCCAGTTCAGGCTGCTTCAGTCTGAAGCCACTTGGAGATCTACAGGTTGTTCCTTCTGGCCACCCTTCTCCCCTGCTCTGAAATGTCCCCAGCAGGAGCTCCTGGAAAAGAAGAGAGAGCTAGGATTCAGGCAAAGCCAGGAGAGGGTGGGACGAAGGAAACATTCAGTGATTAAGTCAGATTACAGAGCAGAGCGGATGGCCCACCACAAATCTCTACGCATTAAAGTTACACCCAGAATCTGAATCTGGAAAGAAAAACTCCCCAGCCGTTTCTGTGGTTGGCACCAAACTGGACTTCCAGTGTAAATTAAAAACAGTGTGGACAGGTTTGGGAGGGAGGGAGCAGGCTAGGAGAGATGGAAACAGAAGGGGGGTCCTGTGAAAAGCCAAACGTTGAAGAAGGAAGGAGGTGATTGCTGGTTTTTGAGCCTCCATAACGCTGGGCTACTGTCCTAGGGGGTGTGTTCACTTCATTTAAAAGTGATCACACTGGGGAAAAAAAAAAAGAAAGCTGGTTCTCAGCTCCCCTGAATCGAGATCAGATTAACAGCTGGACCCATCTGTATTCTCTTCTCTACCTGGGAGGTACCAGCCTAAGCGGGAGATTCTCAGGTAATTAATAGTTCTAAACTTAACCTTCAGGGCACAGATTATAAACCAGGGAGTGGAAGAACGAAAGGAAAGAGTTGGTTTTAAAGTTCCTTGTATTTGGGTTGAGCATCTGGAGGCCAAAAAGTCTCCAGAAAGCAGCTGCCCAGTTATGTCCCTGTTGTGAGTTCAGGTGAAATGTGATACATGGATCCTTTTGCCTTTATTAGGTTCCTGGATGTCACCTGTTTGTCTCTCCTTTTTTTTAAAAGGCTGTTGTTCAAGATGGTGATTAATCCATGACATTTGGGCTCAATCTCATCCGTGAGATGCCTAATGCCCTCTGCTTTGGCATTAGACAGAGAAGGGCCCTTTCTATGCTTCAGTATGTATGAAGGAAGATTTCTCTCTTTTTTTTAAACAAGGAAGAAACAGATAATGGTTTATCACCCCTCAGCAGGCCAAACTCTGTGTGTGTGTGTGTGCGTGTGCGTGACTTTTATTTCCTAGCAAGGTTTGTAAAGGTGGGCCTCCCAATGTTTTGGATATGTTCCTGAGTTCCACTCGCTTTTTTTTCCTCCCGGCAGGTGAAGATGCATTGACGGGTGACACGGACAAGTATCTGGGACCCCAGGATCTCAAAGAATTAGGGGACGATTCTCTGCCTGCCGAAGGCTACGTTGGCTTCAGTCTGGGAGCCCGGTCTGCCAGGTAAGAGCATGTTCTCCTCCTAAGCATCTTCTTCCAGAAAAAAACATCTCTTTTTCCAAAAGTTCATTCAAGTCCCATAATGTCACGGCCTGGTCGCTTTCAGCCTTTCAGTGATGCCTTCATTGTTTTCGTTCATCTCTGCCCTGCCTTCCACGAGACTTCTGCTATGGCAAAAGAGTCCCTCTATACCCCACCGCTTCCGTTCCACCCCATTTAAAATAGGCTCATTCATCGATTCAGGTGAATGAGCCACCACTCCTCCCTCGTATCTGCTCTCACCCAGCCCAGGTCCACCAGAAGTTTCCCTTGGCAGCAGAGGAGATCTTTTGTGTGTGACTCCCATGGCTGAGCCACCAGGCCCCGTTTCTGACAGGCCCAAAGAAAAACTGGTTGGTTGGATGCCTCTTAAGGTCATTTGGTAGTTAATGGCTTCCTTTCCCCCCCAAAGAATGCATTATCATCCCCATGGATCACGATCGCTGTCTCAATTCGTTTGCCAGTTGTTGCCTCACTGCCAAAGCCCTTCTTTGCCAGCTTTTGTTTCGAAAGGAATGTGCCGCTTTCTTGCAAGGGAGGAAACTGGGTCACGGGCTGCCCTCTTGCCACGGCGGGTTAAGCAAAAGGCCCCTATTAGCCAGGGCATCTTCCAATTTGCTAGCCTTGAAACCTACAAACCCATCATTTTGGAGACGGATTTTCTCAGTTGGGAAAGAGGAGTCAGTTTTACAGGCGGTGGAATTGTTGTGAGGCTAATAATTAAACCTCCCAAGCTCAGCCCCGAGGACATTTTCCTATAGCTTAATGATTGCTTGTAGAAAGTCCTTTCATTATCTGACAGCGAGTGGCATCTCCCCCAAGGCACAGTGTGGACGGGAGTGAATTTTGGGGTGTTGTTTTTTTTCCTGGGTCTGCCTTGGTCCAGAAGCACGTGCCCCCACTTAGCCCTTCAGACGCTTTCTTCATGGGAAACTTTCTGAATTATGGAAAAACATTTACTCCGGTATTTCTCAACCTTTCCAATTTACAAGATGTGTGGATTGGCTGAGGAATTCTGGGACTTGAAGTGCACACAGACCTTAAAGTTGCTGAGTTTGAGATACACTGATTTACTCTTGTCGTATGTGAGTTCAGCATTGCACAACCATGCCAGATAAATAGAAGTCTTTTGGATGTTAAGTCTTCCCAGATTTCTTATCCAAATAGTGTTAACATTCCACTGGTGGCATTATTATCCAGGCTCTTATTCCACAAAATGTAAACTGTGGCTTCCGTTGTTTAAAACAAAGAATATTTCAATATTAAGCTAGTGAGTAGTCCTTTCTGGAAGAATGAACAATGAATGAACATATGCACACATCCCAAAGATATTTATGGAATGTTAATCTGCCACTTCCCTATTCTTCCTCCCTTAGGATCACAGCTGCTTAGCTGACTTTATTGCTCTTTGGTAGAACCTCACGTTTTTAGCTTAGGTTCACCTAAGATGAACACAACAGTAATAAAACAATTCTTTATATCTAGAAACACTAAGCGACAAATGCAAATTCTGATCAGGACCGTTTAAACCCATAGCTACTATCATGTCACTAAGGTTACAGATAATGGATGCATCTTGAGGGTTTTCTGAATGACCTAACTGCTCAAGTGGATGTCCGATTGTCCACTTCCATTTCAGAGTTGCAGAGCTGCTACACCAAAGCCTTTGAAGTTTTGTTCCCGTTAATTAGCACTTTAAATGGGCTTTAGAAGTATGTTGGCTGAAACTGATTGGTAGAATATAAGTATTGCATGAATTTCTTGTATCACTTCCGTCAGCAGTCAGGCCACAGTAGCAGAAGTGATGGGACCAGGGGTGGGTTGTGGGTCATTTTGCTGCTGGTTTGCTCAGGGTTTGCTCAGCAATCAAAAATTAACTTCTGCGCATGTGCAGAAGCAAAATCCAAGATGGCGTCACCCACGGAGAGACCAACAGAACTGACTCCGTGATGTCATTGCCGAGTTACTAACGGTTCTAAAGAACCGATAGGAACCCACCTCTGGATGGGACCCACCATGCACGGAGAGTTTGGGAAAACCTCTTGACTGGAGGCCTGAGAAGAGCCTGGTCAGGTTCCTCCAGAAAAGGCCTTTGCTCATTAAGACCATCCCTGACCATGGCCTTCCTGATGGCCTTGGGATGCAGCTGATCCAGCAGGACATCAACATGACGTCTTGGGACTGTCTAGGAGAGCTCAGTCCATCTAAAACCAGTTGCAACCTCCCTTAAGAGCAGCTCATAAGGATACCGTGCTAAGAACCGCCTAACAGCTTCACGGCACGTGGTCTATATCTTCAATCCACCATTCATTGATAATAGGGCCACCCTCTTCTCTTTTTAGTCACATGTCAGGGTTCTCATAAAAAGGTTTTGCCATAAAAATAAGCTAAAAAGAAGGTTGGGATGTATTTTAGGAAGAGCCATGTCTTGTGTCGTTTGGCACTGAAAAGGTTTTGCCCAGAAGATCAGATCAGAAACAACTACGGTGTTTCCCCAAAAACAAGGCACTGTCTTATATATTTTTTGAACCCCGAAATAAGCGCTTGGCCTTATTTTCGGGGAGGTCTTATTATTTTGGGGTGCGTGGAGTAAGATGGGGCTCCTCTTGTCATCTTACCTGATTTCCAGCTCTGTCTCCCTAACCAGAGGAAATGGCAGGGACCGGCTGCACATGTGGTTAAATATTTTCAAGGCTGCCTTGTTTTTTTGGGGGGGAGGGCTTATTATCCAGGGAGGTCTTATTTTCGGGGAAACACAGTAGATCTCTGCTAGGTTTCTTCAGTAGGGGCCTTATCAGAACATCATTCTCACCACTAAACCACCTCTGGGACAAATAACCTCCTCTGAGGCTTAACCGCCCGCCCAATTTTGTCAGTCTCAAAAGTAGACTTTTGCACAGACTGATGAAGCCTTCGTGCCGCTGGCCATGGGGGCTCAGTCCAGGGGGACTTGTGGCCGACCAGTATCTGCTGGCCACTGGTTCCCCAGCCTGGGTTGAGAGCAGTTCCTGCCATCCCACAGGAACTGAGAACATGGCAGGAGGCTATATTAGGCCGGAGGTTATCATATGTAGCCAAATCACAATGATTCCCATTGGAAGTTCTCCAGGATCACAAGTGGAGTGTTTGCTCCACCTTCTCTTACTTAAAAGTTCCTTGGACGGAGATTTTATACAGCCACCCAGGGCTCTTTGTAGTAGATGGGCAGCCACATAGATTTCTTTAATAAATAAATCATTAAAACCAAAGAATTTTGTTCCACCACTGAGTGGGAAAATCAACCGAGGAAGCTTTCCCCCCCTCCCCCTCTCCCCCAATTCCGTGGCTATGCCATCCAGCCCTGGCACTGTGCTTTTTCCCCCCCACTGATTCTTTGCTTTCTATTTCTCCTCCTTTTTTCTTCTTTTCCCTTTTCCCTTTTCTAAACCTAGTCCTAAGGTCAGGTAAGGAAGCATGGCCGCAGCCTGGTAACGTTTCTCTGATTTTGCCATTTCTCATTCCTCTTGCTTGCTTGTGGTTGGTGTTTTTTTTTTTTTTTTTTTGAGTTAGCATCTCACCATTTCATGGCTACTCGATTGCATCCAAATAATGCTGTTTTCATGACTGCAGTGAAATGCCCTCGGGGGGTGGTGGTGGATTATAGCGCTTAATGGCTTGATAAGATGGACAGCTTTAATAATCCACCAAATTCAAGTTCAAGATGGTGACCAATCCACAAAATAGACATTCTAAAAGCGACGGGTAGAAAACACAATTTGGGAAGGTTTATTCAGAAGTGCAGAGTGCATGTCATTGTTCATATGCTGTTAAGCCACTTATGCATTCTTATTTTTTTTTAAGTTAGCCCCCCCAGACATTCTTCTGTTTGCTGAATGCATATTATTTGACCTTTTTTTCCTTTTCTCCCTTGCAACAGTAAGCATTTTCTTTTAAAAAACGTGGCATGCCTTCTAACGTTTGCTCTATGTAACTTCCAGGATTAAAACATCAGACGTAAATGCGTAGCCTTTGTTTTGGTGGATTCCGATGATTTTCCTCCAAACTTCAGGAGAAGACGCTCGGTTGGCCTGTTCATCCCAGTGTGTATCCCTTGCATAAAACAATGAGACAATCTTACCAGGAGGGTGGACTTGGATGTCCCTCTTCTGCCTCCTACCTCACCCCATTGTCCCCTGAGCTAAGTTCCTGGCTTCTCTGCTTATCAAGGGCAGCCTCCTAATCTCAACCCTGGAACTTGAACAAGTTAACCTCTCTTCCTTTGTTTCTGACGGCCAGTTAACCTGAAAGGCCTGAGGTTGGAATGAGCTTTCTCTTGAGTAAGCTGCTTTTCCTTGTTGTGGTGCCCTTGAAGTGGAAGTCCAGAGTGTCCTAAGAGATGTGGGAATCCTCTTAAGGTTGTTAGGGCAGTCAGCTCTTAAGGTGGGCTCTTCCCTTTTGAAGAAGGAGGCCAGTGTAGACCAGGTAGCCTCTCCGAGAACTCAATTCTTAAAAACAACAGGGAAAGAGTCTCAATAAAACGGATGAGTTAAACTTCAGAATAGAGCTGTCTTAATTAACGGGTAAATGTTTGGGTTGTTTTTTTTCTATGTTAACCAAAATGTTTCTAAACCGCTCCTTGTTTTACAAACTGTTAGCTGTGCATGGTTAGATGCACACAATATTTTTGTGCGATGCAAAATGAAATAAATAAATCCACAGTCTTCAGGGCCATCATTTGAAGGGCAAGTAAAACATTGACTAAAGAAGTATCTACGCAAGTGAAGAGGGCTAAAAGAATTGAAAGGCAGTTTTGAGAACATTCTGCTAAAGTCTGCATCTGTGTATAGGTTTTGGAAGAAAACTCAATTTGGAATAAATCATACATTCAAAGTTATTGCATTGCCCATTGAAATCAATCATGGTTATAGTTTGAATAAGCTTACTCGGGATTAAATAATTGGTAATCGTACACCTAGTGTATATATCGGTCTTCAATGCGCATTTCTACCACATTCAAATAGATGCCCTCTGGTTTTAAGTGGATAAAATAGCTGTCAAGATAGCTCCTAGTTTCTGCTGAGGGACAATATCCGAAGGCTTCCTTTGACTAAATGAAATCTCCAGAATCAATGACGAAACCGTTCAGGTTTTGTCAACCGGGGGCAGGAGAGAATCACTAAAATCTTCATTGAAACGGCACTTGTAGCATTTTTAAACTCCCCCCCCCACCACCACATCAGTTACACCTGGTTTAGGGACTTGGTGATACTCCCTGGAAGTTGCATGCATTAATTTTTCTTTTGTTCATCTCATCCTCATCCTCATCACACTCTCTGATAAATTGTAAATACAACCAGCCTCCGCTCCTTCAGTTCGGATAGGTCCTACACCTTGAATAGAAGCTCTTACACCCGGGACAGCGTGATGATCGAAGAACTCCTGGTGCCGCCACCAAAGGACACGGTGAGCTCCTTGTGACTCTGGCTGGGAGGGTGGCATTTAAATACACCCCCTTTTTGCAGCCCCTCAGCTTGATTGGACTGGGGATGCCCTCCTTACCCTGCGTATGTGCTTCTTGGAATGTTTAGATTGACAAGACGTTCGCTCTTTATTTTCTTATTGCAGTAATGTGTGTGCTGCTTTAATCCAAGCAATTCAAGCAAAGGCTTGAAGTTTCTGGCATGAATTGTGACGTACCAAACTGAAAAGTCCCTGTCTCCCTGTCAGGTGATCCCACCACTAGCTGGCCCCGCCCCTCCCCCTCCGCTCCCAGTCAGTCCTTGCCTTGCCTGAGAAAGTAAGGGTGACAGCGGGGGATGGAGAAGCGGC
>JANHFT010003045.1:4378-21257 GCA_032467955.1 Pseudoxenodon macrops | reverse complement strand
AGGGGTGAAATCCAGCAGGTTCTGACAGGTTCTGGAGAACCGGTAGCGGAAATTTTGAGTAGTTTGGAGAACCGGCAGATACCACCTCTGGCTGACCCCAGAGTGGGGTGGGAATGGGGATTTTGCAGTCTCCTTCCCCTGCCACACCCATCAAGTCACGCCCACAGAACCGGTAGTAAAAAAAATTGGATTTCACCACTGGTTCAACGTACAAACTTGCTTACATTTTTTTACATTCCTGCACTGGGAAATTCTAGCTACTATAGTAAGAAAACATCGGCGCCACAGGCACAAAGGTCCAACTGCTGGCACTGGACTGTCACCTACCACATTGCATTTCCCCCCAGTTCCCTTAACATAACAACACGTAGGAGCTACCAGATCCCCGCCAGTCTCTCTACTAGAAGGAAGGGAAGAAGCTGGTGGTAAAATTCCACCAATGTAGATAAGAACCTTCTAGTTTAAAGCTGACCTTTTTATAGAGGTTCACTCTGGAATCAGGCAGTGCCAAAATTGAGATGAGTGAATCAATCAAATCAAATCATCACTTGTATCTTACGAAGAGGAACTTTGAAGGCCAATGATAGCACTGTGGCCTTTCCTAAGAGTTGCTATTCCTAGGGTTGACAGTTCAGTCTTAGAACTTAAACTCAGAAGGATAAAGTTCATTTGGAAGGTTTCTTTGAAAGTCGTACATTTTAATAATCCCAGCAGTCCTCGGGGACCAGGGGATGCTCAAACCCAGCAGTAGAGAAGCCAGGAAAACCATGTTCACAAACAACATCATTTGCTTTTAAACGTGGGGATATGAATTTTGCTTTCCTTGCTTTGAAAAACTACTCTCAAAAGGTACCAAGACATTCGGCCTTGTAGAAAAAGTGGGCCTCTTCTTTTAAAAATGTTTTCTGTGGAAATAATTCTGAATATTGATGTATTCTGCATAGCACACACCGCACATGTCATTTTTATTCCTCATGCTTGTTTTGACGTGATGAATCATGCATGGATAAAAGTGAAAAGTTTTGGTTGCTTCGCTTGCCATGTTTTTTCATTAATTGTACTCTTTTTTTTTAATTTTCTGTATGACAAACGCTTGTTAAAGTCATTCCACATGAAGCTTTTTCTTTACGTTTTACCAAACTAAAGGACTATTGCATGAATAATTTGACTTTCAGAGGATTTTTTTCCCTCCCATTGTTCTTTTAATCTTTGAGTCAGTAAAACTCCTGCTCTTATTGGCTTTGTGAGCCTGAAGCATTAACCAAGCGTGCATGGGAGAGAGGTCTGACTTGATTCCCCCGGCTTCACACTTTGCACATCAATTGCCTGTCACTTTCGAGAGATTTCGGGAGGGGAGGGGGAGGGGAAGCTCTGCATGAAAGATTTGGGAGTGTTTCTCAAGCAGAGTTGCTCAGAGTCACACGCACAAGCCGATACAAGAACTTAACAAAACGGTTAAAGCCCTTTAAAAGTTCACAATCCTGAGGAAATTGTGACCCTTGCTGGCAGCAAAGACATATAAATTAACAGGCAAATGGAACGGGAAGATTTAAAACCTCAAATTCAGCACATCAGAAAGTCAATAGGAAGTGAGAGAAGAATTTTTGGTTGTGGCCGTTACTTTGGACCGGCGTGGATTTCTGTTTTTTTTTTTTTTTTTTTTTTTAGCCTTTTCTGTTTTTTCTTCATTGTCTGCAGATTCGGTTGCCTTGTGCTTTTCTGTTTTTCATTTCTTGTTGTCTTTTCCATTTCCCCTTTTTATTAAACATTTTTGATTATCCATAATTACATGGCTCATTCCTATTTTTCCCCCTCCTCCTGTTAGCCATTGACTGTTACCTATTTCATTCTGATTCATACGAACAATTGTATTTGCTTTTTTGGTAATATTACAAAACGTTTACTGACCAATTTTTCTTCTCTGGTCTCTCTGTTTTTTCAACCATTTTTGTTGATTTTTACGTTTTATATATCTCTATATATTATTTTGGTTTAACCATTTAAGAAACAGTCGAACGGAGCGCCACGGCTACGAGATCCCTGCCCACCACCTATTCCTACAAGCCATTCTTATCCGCAAGACCTTATCAGTCATGGACCACAGCCCCCATCACTGTGCCGGGACAAAGCAAATCGGGCTTCACTTCCCTCTCCAGCTCGTCTTCTAACACACCAACCGCTTCCCCATTAAAGTCCATCTGGTCGGTTACCTCTGCTTCGCCCATCAAATCCACCCTAGGAGCCTCTACCACATCTTCCGTTAAATCCGTTAGTGACGTAGCTTCTCCAATTAGATCCTTTCGGACAATCTCGCCTATGAAATCCATGGTTTCCCAGCCTCCCTATAATGTCCAAGTCTCTCCCGGGTCCTTTGTCAGAGCTCCTACCGCCACGGAAGCTGCTGGTTTGAAAGGACTGGTGTCGGCTTCTGTGTTCCCCACTCGGACGTCTCCTGTGACCACGGCTGGGTCCCTCTTAGAGAGGTCATCCATTACCATGACGCCTCCGGCCTCTCCCAAATCTAACCTTAACATGTATTCTTCAGGCCTGCCGTATAAGTCCATCATCACCTCAGCCTCTCCTCTCTTGTCTTCACCTTTAAAATCGGTGGCGTCCCCTGCTAAATCAGCCGTTGATGCCGTGTCTCCCTCTAAAGTCACAATGGCCGCATCCCCTGTGAAACACACGGTTGGGCACGCAGAGGTGGCCATGGTGAATGGGTCCATATCACCTTTGAAGTACCCATCTCCCATCAGCTTGATCGGCGGTTCCAAGGCCACAGCTGCCTTTCAAGAGAAGATGGGGGTGGCAGCCGCTTCTGCAAGCTGTGCCGTTAAAGCCGCCGGTGACACAGTTGAGAAAATGTTGCCGGCGACTCCTGCAAAGCCATTTTCTCCACTCAGGTCGCACGTGTCTTCGACTCCGTCCGCCTTCCAGTCAATCAGAGCTCCTTCCACTGGGGTGCTCTATACGTCTCTCGGGTCAATCTCAGCAACTACCTCGTCAGTAACGTCATCAACCATCACGGTGCCAGTCTATTCTGTAGTCAATGTTTTGTCAGAACCAGCACTAAAGAAGCTCCCCGAGACACCCTCCCTGGCCAAATCAACAGCTGCCTTGCTCTCGCCTCTTAAAACATTGACTACAGAGACAGGCGCCCAGCCTCCCTTTAACCGAGCCTCATCTCCCGCCAAATCAGCTTTGTTCTTAGCACCCTCCGCCCTTAAGTTGTCCACGGCGTCATCTTTATCTTCTAGTCAGGAGATATTAAAAGATGTGGCCGAGATGAAAGAGGACCTAATGAGAATGACAGCAATATTGCAGACAGATGTAATGGAGGAGAAGGCGTTCCAACCAGAGCTGGCCAAAGAGGGTAGAATAGATGATGAAGAACCTTTTAAGCTGGTTGAGAAAGTCAAAGAGGACCTAGTGAAAGTTAGCGAGATACTGAAAAAAGATGTCTGTGTAGAGAATAAAGCCTCAGTCAAACTCTCTCAGAACGATAAAGGACACTCCTCTGAGGAGGAATGGGTAGAGTTCAGTGCAGGTGACCTTGATGAAGCCAGGCGCCAGGGCATGGCCATCCCTCCTCTGATTATCCCACAAAAGGTGCAGATCAAAGCCAAGGCTGTCTCCGAAAAGGATTACAACTTGAGCAGAGTCATTGATTACCTAACGAATGACATTGGCAGTAGCTCCCTGGCGAGTTTAAAGTACAAGTTTGACGACGGGAGAAGGGAAGGGGAGGAGAGGCAGAAAAGGGTTCTCAAACCAGCCATTGCGCTACAAGAACATAAACTTAAAATGCCGCCAGCCTCCGTGAGGCCATCCACTTCTGAGAAAGAATTGTGTAAAATCGCTGATTCCCTTTTTGGAACGGACACTGTCTTGGAGTCCCCCGATGACTTTTCCCAGCACGATCAAGATAAAAGTCCTTTGTCCGACAGTGGCTTTGAGACCAGGAGTGAGAAGACCCCTTCAGCCCCGCAGAGTGCAGAAAGCACGGGGCCAAAGCCCCTTTTCCATGAGGTGCCGCTCCCTCCTGTGATCACGGAGACCAGAACTGAAGTGGTGCATGTGATCCGTAGCTACGAACCCTCATCGGGGGGAGAGGCCTCTGAGCCTCACGCAGAAGACCCGCCCTCGCCCAAAGTGGTCAGCACCTTTATGGAGCTGGAGCCCCGCCTCAACGGGGGCTCCCTCAAGGGGAAGGGGAACGCCTTTCAAGTGAAGGCCAGTAGCGAAGACGAGTGTGCCCTGGCTAAAGGTGTCCACGTGAAAGAAGAAACCCGCATAAGTACCACCACCAGAATGGTTTACCACAAACCCCCATGCACTCAGAGTCCTTCAGAGAGAATCGAGGAAACCATGTCTGTTCATGACATCATGAAAGCTTTTCAGTCAGGACGGGACCCTTCCAAGGAGCTGGCAGGTCTGTTTGAGCATAAGTCTTCGGTCTCCCCAGAGGCTGGCAAATCCACTGAAATGTCACCCCAGCCCGCAGAGAAGGACTACAAAATGAAACCCAAACTGGAGCGTATAATAGAGGTCCATATTGAAAAAGGTAATCAGGCTGAGCCTACTGAAGTCATTATTAGAGAAACCAAAAAGCATCCAGAGAAGGAAATGTATGTATATCAGAAAGACTTGTCCCAAGGGGATGTGGAAAAGCAGGAGGCCCTTCCTTGTTCGGATGAACAAGGTCAGCCCGAAGAAGAAGAACTGACAGCTGAAGAGTCCCTGCATTCTTATATGGAATCTTCTAGAGTAAACACGCCTGTCTCCCAGGAAGAAGACAGTCGCCCTAGTTCTGCCCAACTTATGTCTGATGACTCGTACAAAACCTTGAAGCTTTTGAGTCAACACTCAGTAGAGTACCATGACGATGAGTTGTCAGAACTAAGAGGGGAATCTTACAGGTTTGCCGAGAAAATGCTTCTCTCAGAAAAGCTAGACGTGTCTTACTCAGACACCGAGGAGTCAGTTACTGACCATGTCCCCCCCCTTAGCTCAGACTTTCAGGGGCCTGATAAACGATCCAGAGAAAAAATAGCATCCCCACAAGACATCCTCACCAAAATCTCTAAAGAGATATCAGAAAATGGTGTGGGTAAAATATCAAAAGATGATCCTTATGAGAAAGTGACAGTGTTGCATTATTCCGGAGATGTTAGTAGCCCAAAGCATGCTATGTGGATGCGTTTTGCTGAGAACAGATTAGACAGAGGTAGAGAAAAGTTGATGTATGAAGACAGGGTGGACAGGACGGTTAAGGAGGCTGAAGAAAAGCTGACCGAAGTATCGCAGTTCTTCCGGGACAAGACAGAGAAACTGAACGATGAGCTGCAATCACCGAAGAAGCAGCAGAAAAGGAATGGGAGAGAACCTGGTGTGGGCCTTAGATCAGCAAGCAGCAGTCCGGAGAAGGCGACTGCTTCTGAGTCACAAAGCAACTGGGCAGGAGGAGGAGGAGGAGTCTGTGCTCAGGATGGGAAGGGATGGCCAAAACCTGAGGAGAGGAAGGCGGCCAGTTTGCCCAGCAGCCCAGAGAGGCAGATTCTCTCTCAGCCGAGCAAGGACTTGAAGGGGGCAGCTCAGAAGAGTAAAATCCCAGAGGTTCTGCCAACTGGGTTCCAGCTGAAGCAATCCAAGCTCAGCTCCATTAGGCTAAAATTTGAACAGAGCCTGGGCTCCAAGAGTAAGGAGATGCTTCCAGAGGAGAAAAAGCTGGATGCGCCATCTAAAATCCCAGTCAAAAAGTTGCAGGACAGCAAGCTCCCAGTCTATCAGTTCTACTCCCGAGAAAAGCAGGCCAAAGAGATAGACCTGGTGGATGGGAACTTAGCATTGCAGAAGGAACCTCCTGCTGGCTGCTTCCAAGATGGCCCCAGGGGCAAAGGCAAAGTTATTGAGGATGCATCTCCTCTGAAGGTCCCCAAGGCCAAGGATGAAATACCAAGCAAGACCGTTTCTGCCTTTGCAGAGCAAAAGGTGAAGGGCTTGGCCTATGGTGCCAGTGCAGTGCCGGTCCCAGCCAAGGGGCACTGGGATAAAAAGATTTATAGGACATGGGAAAGTCCTGGGACATCCTCCCCTAAAGCCCAGAGAGAAAAACTTTCCCATGTGCTTGTGCAAGATGTAGTCAAAGAAAACCAGATTGACCCTCTTGAGACTAAAGATCTGGCCAAATCTGGTGAACTGATCACTGTGACTGAATATGAGCAGAAAGTGTCCACAAATGGATCAGGTTCTAAAGAGGTGAAGGAAGTGACTGTAAAGTCTCCATCCAAAAAGGTGCTTTATAGAGAATACCTGGTCAGAGAAGGGGACTACCCCAACGAAGGGAGGGATAGGATTTGTAAGAAAAAAGAACCACTGATGCCACCCCATGTCCCAGAAAGAGTTTCAGAAGAGCAAAGTATGATGGCGGGTGGAGTTCTTGAAGGACAGTCCCCAACTGCACGTCACGAACTGCCAAGTCACGTGCCCCACATCAGAATGGATAAGGAAAAAGTAGAAGGACAATTCGATGGGACCGAACAAAAGAAAGGGGTAGATTATAGTCCAACCAGCACTAGGCAACTCCGTTGCTTCCAGTTAAGTCCTCCTCAGGGGGAGGCAAAGTCAAACCCCAGTAAGACACCCGATTCCTTAGAAGTTAGCCCAGGAAAACTGTCTCCCGCAAGGAAATTTGACCTGATGAAACCATCCCCTTTAGCAACAGAGGAAGCAGCAAAGGACATAAAAACACTACCTGTTTATGTCAGTTTTGTTCAGGTAGGGAGGCAGTATGAAAGAGAGGTACAGCAAGGAACTATCAAAAAAATTGTAAGTCAGGAAAGTAAGACAGTGCAAGAGACGAGAGGGGGGGTTTATACCACCAGGCAGCAGAAGCAGCTTCCCTCCCCCCAAGGTAGCCCAGAGGACGACACCTTAGAACAGGTGTCCTTTATGGACAGTTCTGGGAAAAGCCCCCTAACCCCAGAGACACCAAGCTCAGAGGAAGTCAGTTACGAGTTTACCTCCAAAACACCCGATTCACTCATCGCTTATATACCCGGCAAACCGAGCCCAATTCCCGAGGTGTCGGAGGAGGAGGAGGAGGAGGCCGAAGCCAAGTCCACCTCCATAAAACAGTCACCCCCCACTGAGCAAGAGCTGCCCAATAACCTGGACAGGGAATCTAACAAAAGGCCGAAGGGAAACCGGGTGGCCTACATTGAATTTCCACCACCTCCTCCATTAGATGCTGATCATTCAGAACCAGAAAAGCCACGTCCTTCCTCGGAGAGCGACATGGAGCTGACAGAAGTCAACCTTCAGGATGAACTGGAGAGGCGTCAGCTGGCTGAACCAGTCATCCGCGTTCAGCCCCCTTCTCCTGTCCCGCCAGCAGACGATCTAAGCGACTCCAGTGACGATGAGTCTTTGTATCAGCCCGTTCCAATTAAAAGATACATGTTTAAACTGAACGATATGGAAGATGACTGGAAGGAGACCACCACGCGCAAATTCTCTGAAATGAAGGAGACCAGAAAATCCAATGAATTTGATTTGGCTCTTGAATCCCCCCAGAATGATGTGGCACCAAATGGGAACAATGACCAGTCAGTTACCGAGTGCTCGATAGCAACCACCGCAGAATTCTCCCACGATACGGATGCCACCGAAATCGACTCTCTCGATGGGTATGATCTGCAAGATGAGGACGATGGGCTGACCGAGAGCGATTCTAAGCACGCATATGCAGCAGTAGAAACCAAAAAAGATCTCTGGGTTACCGAAGGCATCCTGAAACAGACTGATCGAAGTTTTAGCCAAAGTAAGCTGGAAATTATTGAGGAGGAGGAAAAAGTCGGCTCTGAGGAAAAGAAGAAACCCTTATCAAAATGTCCAGCAGCTGAAAAAAACGTCGATAAGACTGAACAAAAGTCGGGGGCGCAGTTCTTCACTTTGGAAGGCCGGCATCCAGACAGGACCGTGTTTCCTGACACGTATTTCAGTTACAAAGTAGATGAAGAGTTTGCCACCCCTTTTAAAACTATAGCAACCAAGAGCCTAGATTTTGACCCTTGGTCCAGTAACCGTGGAGATGACGAAGTCTTTGAATCCAAAAGCAGGGACGATGACACCAAGGCTTTTGGCCTGGCGGTGGAAGACAGGTCTCCGGCCACCACCCCAGACACGACGCCAGCTAGGACGCCGACAGACGAAAGTACCCCAACTAGTGAGCCCAACCCCTTCCCGTTTCATGAAGGGAAGATGTTTGAGATGACTCGCAGTGGTGCAATTGACATGAGCAAGAGGGATTTTGTTGAAGAAAGACTCCAATTTTTTCAGATTGGTGAGCATACTTCTGAAGGGAAGTCAGGGGACAAGGGGGAAGGGGATAACAATAAAGTCACTGCCATCACACAGCCACAGTCAGGGGACAAAACGGTAGAGAAAACCGTAGAGAGAGAAGTAGAAACGCCAACAGTTGAACCTAAGCTCATCCTCCAAGCCAGTGGAGATGGCATGGAAGCAACACCGGGTTGTAGCTCACTGGAGAAGTCGTCCGTGGCGCTTCACGCTTCTAAAGTCGATCCCAAATTGCGCACACCGATTAAAATGGGCATTTCGGCTTCCACCATGACGCTGAAGAAAGACACATCTGGGGAAATGGCAGATAAGCTAGAGACGGTGACAGCAGGGACTCAGGGGTTAGACTGCCAAGCTGTAGAGGAGGTCGCAGACACAGCTGTGCTTAACCAGACCAGCGGTAGGGAAGCAGAGAAGTATGATTTTCCAAAAGATAATTTTAATAACAACAACAATTTGGACCCATGCACCACACCTACCAATCACCTTACTTGTACAGTAGTGCTAAATGAACACTTTGAGTCCAAATGTCCCACCCAGAAAGCTAATCCAATGAAACACCCTTCAGCAAACGGTCCCGTTGCAACCCAAGGAGACTGTAAGCAGAAAAGACCCAGAGAGCAGCAGCAGGCGCCCTCCGAACCAGTCGGGAACCGAACACGCTCCCGGCTTCCCGTAAAAGCCAAAGACGCTGTGCTGCATAGCGTTAGCCAGGCCGGCAGGGCGAGTCATGTCAGGGAGGCCAGAAGAGCTGACCCAAGCAAGCTGTGCAGCTCTTCTCCACCCCTAGAGGGGAGGTCTAAGATCCCCATAAAAAACACACAGAGGCATAACTTGGCCTTAGCTAGAAAAATGCCACCAGCTCAAAGCCAAGGGCAGATAGAGAGAAGCAAGGCCAACTCTGTTCCTTCTAAATTACCATTAAAGGTAAGATCTACCGCCGCCGCCACTGCCGCCACCACCATCGCTGCCGCAGCCGCAACAACTGTTAAAGCAAAGCAAGGTCAGCTTAGGGAGGTATGTAAACATTCTATTGAATATTTTAAGGGAATTAGCGGTGAGGCTTTAAAGCTTGTTGACCGACTATCTGATGAACAGAAAAAAATGCCACCAGGAGTATCTGAGCAGGAGGAGGAGGAGGAGGAGGAAGAAGAAGATAGTACCTCAAGAACCACATCCCTGTCTGAAGCCACTCAAGTTTTCCAGCCATCCATTGCAACGAAGCCCGCTAGAGATATGAGAACAGAGGCAGCACCTTTAAAATCAAAGATTGAAAAGTCCGACAGTGACAGGAGGAGGAGGAGGAGGAGTAAGAGAAGGACTGGTGAGAATGAAGGGAGTCAGGTTTCTGGAGCTCTCCAGGCTCACCCTGTGGAAGCCAAGCCTAGTTTGTAAAACTTTCAACTTGTTGATCTTAGTGCATGAACTGTTGTGATTGCCTGTGTAGTGACTTCCTCTAGTTCTCATTCTGTCATTGTCATCTCTGTGTGTTTGTCCCTTATGCTCTTCTCTCTTCCTTTATGTGAAGTCTGTATAGTAGATAGCTAGTAGGGACGCATGCCAGAGACATTCATGTCAGCCCCCAGATGCTCCCCTGATAGGAAAACCTGCCCTTTGTAGAAAGAAAGAAAACTTTTTTCATTCTTTAGTTCCTGGTGGAACTATTTTTTCCCCCTCCCCTCCACCAGTAATTAAATCATGTGATACAACTCATTAGGTAGACTGTCAGCATGTTTGGTTCCATTTACACAATATTTACATCATGTAGATGAACACTACTAGCCTTTCAAAGGGGAACGCTCCAGATCTGTGAATCTGCATATTTATTTAAATTTTTTTTAAAAAAAGAACTAAAACAGGGCATTCCATTCTTTTTTTAGTAATTGGACTAAAAGCACCTATTAAAATAACACAGTGTATTTACAGTTATGTTAGTCAGTGCTGAGCACCCTTTTCACATGACCCTTTTAATAGAAGAATTGTAAATCACAGGTCCACAGAGCCCATGCGAACGGACAGATATAAGGATGGCAATTGTGGCTGATCACCTGGGACTTAGCTGGACAGGTAAGGCTTTGGAACATTCTGATGCTCTGGAACAAGGATCTCCAAAATTGGCCACTGTAAGACTTGTGGACTTCAACTCCCAGAATTCCCCAGCCAAGTCTTACAGTGGCCACGTTTGGAGATCCCTGTTCTTAGAAACTAGCAACCCTCGGAGAGCCTCACCTTGTTGTGTCTCCCTGGATGTGTGTATCTGTGTGTTGATGGATGGGGGAGGGCTGGGCGAACCTATTCCTCCCGGGTCCATCCTGCTCTGCTCTTCAGCTGGAGAGAGTAAGGAAATGGGAAAGAGCAGAGTTCTTGGAGAGTTCAAAAATAAATAATAAATAATGGAGCTGGTAAAGAAAAGATGAAGAAAAGCATCCTTCCATACTATTGCTGGAGTTAAAGATGGTCCTCTTGAGCTGATGCTTCCATTGAGGCACCCATGTCATTTATGTGGGCGGCAGCACTACAGTGTGTCAGAGAGATTACCTTTTTCTAGGTGATACTTTGTCATCTCAGTCCTGTCTGCAGCCCTGGGATTACCTGGAGGCTTCCCTCCAAATGCTACCCAGGTTAAGCACACCTGAGGCCAGTTAAGGGCTGCTACAACTGGGACCCTTGGTTGTGTCACGTGGAGTCTTCTTCCCCTATGACTTTGGTATCTCCTTTCTTGATGTGCAATAGATCATCACAATAGCCAAGCAAGCTACAAGGCCAGATTGTTTTCCTTGCTTCCGACTGGGTGATGGAGGCTGCCCAGTTGGCATACATCTCAGAAATGGAAGGGGAAGGGTTGAGCATTGCAGATGTTATCCTGGGGAGGGTGGGGGGAGGAGTTATCCCAGATGAGTCCGTTCATTTTGCCCCCATTCTGGCCACAGCAGATGTCCTTCCAATTCTGGACCTTCGATGCTGTGCTGGGAGCAAATGGAGCTGGGTTGTGATGATGACGGCGACAGGGGGGGGGGCCTCTGGTCTCGGCTTTGGATTTGGAAACTTGGAGTCCAAACCAGTTGTGGATCGTTTTGCTGCTGGTTCGCTCAGGGTCGCGCCTTGCATGCGCGCAACAATCAAAAAATCAAAATCCAAAATGGTGGCGCCCACGGAGACACTGCCGGTGTCTAAAGAACCGGTTAGAACCGGTAGGAACCCACCTCTGGTCCAAACCATAATGTTGTATGTTTGGAGGTTGTCAAGGGCTGCCCTCCCCTTGCCTGGACCATTGTTTCTGTCCAGACTGACAGCAGCAAAGTAAAAAGAACTTAGAATGGCGAGAAGACCCATTGCTTCCTTAGCCTCTCTTCCTGAGTCAGCAACTCAAGGAGGTCTCTGAAAGCAGCTCCCATTATTCTCTGTCTACTCTTTGGCCTTTGAGGTGTGTTGGGAGGTTTAGGCTGAATTTTCTGAGAATAAAAATTGGCCGGATCATTCGCTGTCAGAAATGCATTTGCTTTTTAAACGGGCTGTTCAAATTAAACACGGCTGACTATTTTTCTTCTCTCTTCTTTCCCACACTGCAGAACTGGCAAGAGAGCTGAATTTTTCTGTTGACGAAATTAACCAGATTCGAGTGGAAAACCCAAATTCTTTAATTGCTCAGAGCTTCATGTTGTTAAAGAAATGGGTTACAAGAGATGGAAAACATGCTACAAGTAAGTTTTAAGATTTGGGGAGAAAGGTCTGCATCTTGGAAGTTCCAACAAAAAGAATGCAGCTACTTGATAAGTGACCGGCTCAGGGGTATGTGTGAATTAACAGTCATAAACCCCTCTGTGTCCAGAGTGCTTATATTCTTTATCCAACAGCCTTGGTCATCCAACCTTCGTGCATGTATAATATTGCAGAGAGACACAACAACGTCTTGGAGAATAAGTTGCCAATACACACTGTTAAGTGTTTTTGATTTACGCAGCATTGTGCGGTCACTGATCAAAAGACATGCCGGGATTTGATAAATAAGCAATTCAAAATGTACAGGGCACTGCAGCTCATGTGCTCCCATCTCTGACATTTAGTTGATGCCTCTTTTGTTTAGAGACCTCTACGCTTCCTATGCGATCGATGAAACAGACCGCCTATCCGAAGAATTAAAAAGTCGCACACAAGTATTTTAATGTGTTTTGTCCTTTTTCCCCCCCCACAGCTGATGCCTTAACTTCTGTATTAACAAAAATCAATCGGATCGACATTGTAACTTTGTTGGAAGGACCAATATTTGACTATGGCAACATATCAGGCACCAGAAGTTTTGCAGATGAAAATAATGTTTTCCACGATACTGTTGATGGTAACTGAGTTTGTTTCATTTTATGTATTTTTCCCCCCCAAGTGAGTAACAAATATATATATTTTGATCTAATAACATGAGACTTTGAGACTTTTTGTCCACTTAAAATACGTTCTTACTTAACAGGGTACGATTTAGGGTATGACTGAAGCAGCAAAGGTTCACTTGTTTTGAATTAACCGAGCTGCAAATTGCTTCTGTAGTCCTGAGGTGCGATTGCAAACTTTTGCAGTTGCATTCTGAAACTTCCCCTAATCGGGCAATGAAACTCCAATGTCCCAATTCCGCACCCAGGGTTTTTCTTGAGGTTGTTAACCAATGTTTTGCTTTCAAACATGGAGGTGCAATCAAGAACCAGTTACAGCAATTACGTTTTGGCTTTTGACATGTTGCTAGGCTGCTTACGAAATACGGTGCTGGCCTGAACATGCAAGATGAGTGTATGTGCATGCGTCGACTTGCATATGCATACATCCAGGAATCCATGTTCTGGGGTGCTGCTGCCTTCTGGGTGGGGAAGCATTTCTTGGCTCCATGCAAGGCATCAAGCATTCCCCCGTCTCTAAGCAGCAGGGCTGGGCCCTAAATCGCTGCAGTGCAGAAACATACGTTCTGTGGACATTTTAAGAAAGTTGTTCTTGAAATGTGGCTTGCGCTGTTTAATCGTGAAACGGGTCTCTCTTCCCTCAAAAAAGAATGTGCTTCTCTTGTTTTGCGTTCTGTCCTTCCTCTTCTCCAAGCGTCTCTAAAGCTCCTTGTCCTCACCAAGACCAGACTGCCTCTTTAACTTTCTCTCAGTGGATTCAGAGAACCAACCAACCAACCAGCCACCGTTATAATTAATGCACGTCGTTTCCAGATGCCATATCTCAACGCTGAACTTCCCCATTTTTGTCAGATGGGCTAGCCTAATATTTACCTGTGGGATTGTGCTATGCCATTCATTTGCCATTTCATTTCTATGCTGAAACTAAAAGCTAGGACAGGCATGGTCAATGCTCAGACTCCTGCAAATGTTCTGTACTCTGGCTGTTGTCCTGAACGCTGGGAATAGTTTACTGACAAGCACACAGGGCCACAGTCGATGGTCAGGTTGACATGAGCCAGGGTGGTGCAGTGGTTAGAATGCAGTATTACAGACCGACTCTGCCCCCTGCCAGGAGTTCGATTCTGACTGGCTAAAGGTTCACTCAACCTTCCACCCTTCTGAGGTCGGTAAAATGAGGGCCCAGCTTGTTGGAGGCAATATGTTGACTCTGTAAACTGCTTAGAGAGGGGCTGTAAAGCACTGTGAAGCGGTATATAGGTCTACGTGCTATTGCTTCCTTCTGGTACATGTGAGGAGCACATTCATTGATCCCTTTAGAAGGATGTGGAACCTTCTCTAACATTTAGAGCAGGGGTCCCCAAAGCTTGCCAACTTTAAGATTTCTATTCCCAGAATTCCTCAGCCAACATGAGAGGCCCCGATTTCCACATTTTGGAATTCACCTTGATTCAAAATTGACAAGGGCGGAACCTGGTGCCTTGGCCATTCCTGTCCTGGGGCACAACAGCTCCCTTGTGTTCATGCTTCTTTCCTTTCCTTTTCTTTATTTGATCTCAGTGTTTCTGATTGTACCTGTGTCACCAAGATCGCCTGTGTCTCCAAGATCACCAAGGTCTCCTCACTCATCACAATACTCTCATCTCTAGAGTCACACGGTTCCTGGATCTGATCTATAGATTCTCTTCCCTTCCTCTCCCCCCACCCCCCGTAGTTTGTCTTTTCCTGTCGTAGTCCAAGAACTACCTTTTTCGGTCCTACCTGAAATTTATTTTCTGTTTCCTACATCGATTCCATTCTCAAAGGGCACTGACTAAATTGAAGAACGTAGCACAGTAATCATGATGCGTGGTGTGATTAGGTCAGTATTAAAAGGAGATGCCTGTAATAAAAATGAGGGCAGTTTTTAAAAGGCTTGTAAAATATTTGCCTGTCTTGCAGGCAGCTACTTTTATTTTTGTTTCCCATTTAACCGCCGTGAGCCGTAATAAAAGCAGAAATGATTTGTTATATATAATTGTTGAACAAAAATTGAGATTCTGTCCAGCTGACTTGAGAAATCATCCAAGTAGCTGTGAATAGAGACACCAGCTGCCGGTGGTGTGTGCTGTGCTCCCAGTTCTGCTGACTTCAGTTTTGTTGTGCTCTCTGAAGAATTATTTGTCCCATTCCTAATTCAATTGTTCTTTGCCGTCTCATGCAGTTCTCATGTTCTAAGTGCCCAGCCATTCTGAATGCTTGATTTTATGTTACTCCATTCTTCATGGCAATCAGTCCAAATGTGCTGTCTTCCTTAGGTTACCCCACCTTTCAAATGGAACTGGAAACCCCCCCTGGGTTGTGCTTCGCGCCACCCAGCCATTTCCATCAAGATGATTTGGCTAGCGATTTCTCTAGCATAGAATCACCCCTTAGAACTCCTAGTAGACTGAGTGATGCCTTAGCAACTTCACAGGGAAACCTAGAGGAGACGGCCGCAGGACCTCCCGTGGTCCTTGAAGAAGACACCTCACTGGAAGACGGCAAATGCGATCCCTCGCTGCCTCTAGAAGGAGCCTCCAAAGATGCAGGCCAAAAGCCACTGGAAGAAATCCACCTGAAGGACTATCCTCGCTATCTCGGCAGCTATGCCGGAATGCAGACGCCGCCGAGCGAAGAGTGTAGTCCGACCTTAGTGAGGACTGAACGCCACGAGAGAAATTGGTCTGGTGCTGATGAGGAGCCGACGGACAAAAAGATTAAGTCTCTGTTTGAAGACATTTGCCTTGAAGAAATAGCCGAGTCTGAGGAAATGACAGAAGAAAAAGTCTTGTCTATACTTAACTATATGCAGCAGGCCGAACAGGAAATGTCTTCAATTACAGGTTGGCAGAACGAGGCCCCCCGGGGAGCACAGGTGGAGCCCACGTCTTCAGGACGCAGGATAAGCGGAGAGTTGCTAAATCGATTGGATGACAGGTACGGAGCGCTACGGCTGACACAGCCAAGTCTCAGGCTGATCAAGTCTTCCGCTTTTCTCATACTATGGAGGGTTAAGAAAAACATCTTAATTTGTTTCCTGCTAGATGGAAGCGTGTAAACATTTGACACTTCCAACAGCTTTTAAGTATTGAGTTAATGATATTTTATAGACCAACTGGGATGTTCTCAAGACATAGATGTACACTGATGGTTAGGGCAGTGAAATCAAAGCCAGCACTTAGACATCCTCATTCAAAGCAGAGGTAGAAAGAATTCTAGAAGGAGACGGGGTGTAGGTCTTAAAGGATTGAAAAGAGCCTGAATATATGAGAGAGAGAGAGAGGGGGGGAGAGAGGGCGAGGGGAGAGAGGGAGGGACGGAGAGAGGGGAAGGGGGAGAGAGAGAGAGAACCAAGCCCATTCGCGGGCGAGGCAGCATGGGTGGATGGTGGTTGTGCGCGCATGCGCAGAAGGGAAGGCATTGCATTATGGGTGTGGGCACGCATGCGCACAACCCCCACCCCCCAAGCTCCCCACGCTTTTGGCACGCGATGGCAAAAAGGTTAGCCATCACTGCTGTAGGCTGTTCCCACAAGAATCCAGGATGAACCCAACTGTGTGTCAATATCCTTTGGGACGTTGACCTTTCTTCCTTTGGAGCTGGCCTGCTTTTCAAAAGCATCTTGCCATTAGGGAGCAGAGGAGCAAGGCTAGACCTCACCTTGCTCAAGTCCAGATTTATTTCCGAAGAGGATCGCGATGATCCTTCAAGACTCGTATTGGCTAGATGACATCCCATGGCACGTCTGGAATGACACTGACTTCCAGAGCCACAACTTGTAGATAATCACTTGCCTAGAGCTGCAGTCGCAGCTTTTTGTAAGTCATAAATGCCGGCCTGTTATTATTTTTTAATTATTATTAATATTTGAAAGTGAATTGATATGTAATAAATTGTGAAGGTGTATGATATGGAATAAAAATGATTAAATAAATATAGGTAGAGGGAATATTAGTGTCGAAAAGGTGAAGAAAAGAAGGAAAAAATAAAGGTTAAAGATTAAATGAAATAATAAAGAAGACGTGGAAATTACTTTGCTCATAAGAAATATAAGAGAAGGAGGAATGTAAAAGAGAAAAGAAATTAGAATATAATGTAAAATGAATAAGAAAAGT
>JANHFT010003044.1:84225-106238 GCA_032467955.1 Pseudoxenodon macrops | reverse complement strand
CCCTGCGGGCGGGAGAGGCAGCTCCGGATCAGCTCAGCTGATCCGCGGGTCCGGTTTAAGGGGCCCAGCTGCCCCTGACTGACCGGGGAAGGGAAGGGCTGCCCGCTATGCTTGCTCCGCCCACCCCTTCAGGAGGGCTTATTTTCGGGGGAGGGCGTATATTACGCCGACCCCGAAAAGCAGGTTTGGTCTTATTATCGGGACAGGTCGTATTTTCGGGGAAACACGGTATTATGGTAGAAACTTTCACTCTTCGAAGATTCTAACATATCTTCAGATTTTACTGGTCTATCAAATAAGTTGCACTTTGTCTAATTGTAATTAGGCAATTTTCCTGGAGAAAATCTGATACAAATGCTGTCCTCCGTAGTATTTTCAGCCATTTCCCAAGAGTTGAGATTTACTTATGTATATCTTATTATTAGATACTTTCTCATATTAAATTGAGAGAGGAATATTGCAAATTTACTGTATAATTCTATTAGTTTGATGAAACAGATGTTCAGAATTACAATTTAAAATATCAATGGCCGGCTGACCTGTAAGAACTGCAGGAAAGTGTCCATAGACATAGAGATGCTGTTTCTTCTGCACTCTAATTTGTGAAGCATGAATTGAAAGCAGATTTTTCTTCATTCCCTTTCTTTTTTAATGGACCCTTTGAGCTACACTTGTTTTTTCCTCTGTCACAGATCCTAGAGGCAAATCTGGATCTTGCAAATGTTGCTTCCAGAATGAGAGAGGAATATTAGTCCATTATTGGATGTCTCCATTAGATCAAGCCAAAAGAAACCTTGGCAGAAAGGACAATAGACTGTGTTTCTTTTCCTCGAAGGAAGAACCTTCTAAGATCCTGTTATGATCATGCATATTTTACAAAATTGTTTTACAATTAAGCTACTTTTAATTGAAATTATTATGTTTTTATTAATTTCAGTATAATTAAAAGAGAAGTTCTGCATTAAGTGAGGCAGGCCTTATGCTAAATAATAAATATTGTTTTCTAAAATTAGACTCTTAACAACTTTCAATTACATTTTGTTTTTATAGATGTATTCAGAAGGAAGTGATATTGTACCTCAAAGCAATGAAACAGCCCTTCAGTACTTTAAGAAAGCTGCTGACATGGTAGGTTGGTGAAATCTTGGTTACAAGAACTTATATGTATACAACTGTATCTCTGGAAGCCAATCATTTTGAAACGAAGTGTTCAACATACAACAAATACATGATGTATTTGTTTTTAAGGGAAAAAATTGTTTCTGATATATTCAGAAAATCAAATAAGTGCATTTTTCAAAAATCACAAATGTTCAATAGTCTCCATTTATGACCTTCCACATTAATTACTAAACTAGTTAAGTGGTTTTTCCTATTGTCTTCCCATGATGATTACTCATATTTGTAAGACCAATGTGACCACTTCATGGTGTCTGTCATTTGTCCCATACAGTATAATTCATATGTGCAAATCTGATTATTTTCTTCAAGGGCTTTATGTCCAATTTGTCCTGACATACTACTTTAATGAGAGTTGTAATACTGCACATTTGGTATAAATATAGGCTAAGACTGGGCATTATGACAATTTAGTAATAAAGTGAAGAAAATAGAGAATGTATGTCTTCAGCTCAGGGCAAAATTGCCCCATTGATTCAGTATCTTGCATATTTTATGTTTTATATGGAACAAAACTCAAAACATTTCATGAATTGGAGATTGGCATGCCCAGGGGAGGGGTTGCCAGTTTAACAAATACACATTAAAATAAAACTTAAAAAACATGACAGTTTTTTTTTTTAACTTAAAAACTTCTGTTCAGGATTGGAATATTTGTTTTCCATCCTGTCTCTTTACAAGTTACTAGTTTTGAGTTATATTTATATAGTTATATAGTTATATTTTAATCACATTCTTGTATTTCAGGGCAATCCAGTAGGACAGAGTGGTCTGGGTATGGCTTATTTATATGGAAGAGGTGTTCCAGTGGTAAGTCTGCTTAGGACAATGGCAGTAACAACTCTATTTTTTTTTAAAAGGAGGTTGTCTTTTCAATAATAGAATCGTATTGTTTATATAACCCTTTGTATTGCACTTAAATGGATAAAAAGGAAAGTATCATTTGAAATGAAAATTAGAAAAAAAAAAAACTTTTAGGTGGTGGAAATGTTCAGGTAAACAATTCCAAATATAAGAGGTAGCAGAGAATAAATGCATCCAAGAACATTTTGGATGTTGGGTGGCAAAGTGGCAGAATGAACAACATGGGATCAAATGAAAGTGTAAGAAAAAGGAAGCTATGGAATGCATGGCCAGATTCATATTTTACTCATAACTTAAAAGCAATATATGTATTCACATTAAAACATAATAAAAGAGATGTAGAACTGCAGTGAAGATTTTTAGTGTACTTTAGTGTAGAACCCTGACTGATCCTCCATCATCTGTTTCCCCCTTTAGAACTATGAGCTGGCCCTGAAATATTTCCAGAAGGCAGCAGAACAAGGATGGGTCGATGGACAGCTTCAGCTGGGATCCATGTACTATAGTAAGAGACCTTTCTGATATTAAGAATTTACATTTTGGAACTGGAATATGTCATTTTCTTATAGGAAGATGTTGGAAGTAATTGAATAATTGAGAGTTTTTTAAGAATGAAACATAATTTTCACTTCATAAAAATAGGCCATAAATTAGGTTATTAACCTTTAAAGCATGTCATTTAAAAAAAGGTCATTGTTGAATCAGTTTCTTTTCCCTGTGTATTGATCTTTTAACATGTATCCTTAAATAATGTTAAATTACAGACCAGATTGTATCACTGTTTCATAGCTGGAAAAATAAATAAAATAGTGTATGACTAGTTAGGGGTTATTATGTATTATATTATTTCTGAACTGCCTAATAAATGAAACTCTTTGGACAGATTATGAAGTTAATAAAGATATTAAGAATAAAACTCATTCATAAATAACATAGGAAATTTATTATAAAGCAAATGGAAGCCACAATTTATATTTTCATAGGCTAAAATTGACATGTTCTTTTATTTGGTAACCTAAAGTCTTTCTTTTCTGCTTTTGATTATATTGATCCAGCTGAGCTCTTTTAAGTTGGGCTGTATGTTAGGACACCAAATATAATGTGTCAAGCAGAAAGCAAGGTTTGCATTAAACTCATTACTCTAAATTATAGGAAACTGAATGGTTTGTAAGTTCTTTTAGTATTATGTATTTTAATTTCACAGTTCAGACTGATCTGGTGAATCTTATTACTGTCAACTAAGTGAAATAGCAACATCGATCAAATTTAGAGAGTGAACAGATCAAAGGATATCAATTCAATTATTCCTACTCATTCTTTTCTATTTGTAGATGGCATTGGAGTCAAAAAAGACTATAAGCAAGCCTATAAATATTTTAACCTGGCTTCTCAAGGGGGCCACATTCTGGCCTTCTACAATTTAGCACAGATGCATGCCACTGGCACTGGAGTCATGCGGTCCTGTCATACTGCTGTTGAGGTAAGAATCAGTTGTTTTCCTAAATGCAATCAGCAGACAATGTTGCACTTGTTTTAATGAAATTCTGAATGCTGTGTTAAGGTGGGTCGTCTTTGGGGACAGATAAATATGTACAGTGACAATGAACTGTTTCAAATAATTTAATGTTACTATGGAAATACTTTAATTGGAATATATTCAAATGAAATGCAGAGTTTGACTTTCTAGGAAGAATACAGTTTGCTGTTTAAAGAGCGAGGTCATATATTTGGATAACAAATGGCTTAAATTTCATCCAGCTGACAAACATGAGATATTCCATGTTTAAGGTTTCTTCTTTAAGGTTTCACATAAAGTACCCTGTTTCTCTGAAAATAAGACCTCCCTGGATAATAAGCCCAATCAGGCTTTTGAATGTATGCACTAAAATAAGCCATTCCCCGAAAATAAGCCCTGCCCAAAATACAGCAGCAGTCATGAGGTGACCATGCTCACTGCCTCCTGCACCTCAAAAATAATAAGATCTCCCCAAAAATAAGGCCAAGCGCTTATTTCGGGGAGTCAGAGAAACACAGTAAGATAAGAGAAATTTGAACAACAGAATTAGCTTGCTAAAACAGCATCTACTGATGAAATCTATTTTGCTCTTCTTCCCTATATGCGCCAAACTATGGACCTTTGGTGGGCTTCTCCAGAATGAGCTTGTGGAACGTGTTTGAAAAAGTTCAATGCTATAACATTTAATGTAATCTAGAAACATTAAAATAGGATTTGTTGGGAATTTGTGCTGTTGAGTGAGTTCTTAAACAGGCTTGATAACCTTTTTGCCTAATGCTTGATTGCTCTTACTCATTCTTGCATCACTGTTGAATGTTGGCGCAGAATCTATGAACAAGATAATTGTTTCTACAATTACAATATATTTCCAAATAACCACTAAAGAAATTAAAATTACCTCTTTTTTTCCCCTGTAGCTGTTTAAAAATGTGTGTGAACGGGGCCGTTGGTCTGAGAGACTCATGACTGCTTACAACAGCTATAAAGATGGCAATACGGATTCTGCAGTTGTTCAGTATCTCCTTTTGGCAGAACAAGGCTATGAGGTTGCACAAAGCAATGCTGCCTTCATTCTTGATCAAAGTAAGGATTAAATAGTTCCTTGTGTTGCTGGTCTAGTACAATACAGTGGTAATTTTTAGCATACAATTCTTACTTTTGCTTAACTGTTTTTTCCTATGCACAAATGCATGTGATATATCAATATAATGTTCATATGAATTATGAATGAAGCATAAATCCACACAGGAGTCATAATCCCATGAAAAAAATTAAAAATGCAATAGCATCCTGAAATTAGTATTCTAGAACTATAAACAGAGTTTATTGAAATATTTCTTCCCCCCCTCTTTTGATTGCTCAATTAACAATCTTAGACTCAAGTGAAAAATTCTATTTAAATGCCATTTCAAAATGAAAGCATTCATTTTATTTTATTTTTAAAATGTGTGTGTATAGTAGATGATATCAATACATCAATTACTAATTATAAATCCAGTTCTATTTTAATAATATTGAATAAAATGAATGTAGACTTTTAACTACCGTAGTTAAAGAATAGCCAAGAGTTAGTTATAAAACCTCTTCCCAGTACTGAATAACTGGATGGTTGAAAATACATAAACATTGCCAACAGACAACAAACTCTGCTGAACTGATTCAGCCAATGTAAATTTTCTGCTTATTCCCTTAATAATATATTTCATTCAAAACACATTAAGGTATCAATTAACATACATATATTTTGGAGTTCATTTCGTCAGTTCTTTGTTTATCAGTATCTACCATCCTATGTGCAGCAAAAACTAATAGTTATGTTTGCAGATAGTCCATTTGCAATGCTAAAATTTAGTGCTGTAAATTTGAAGTAGCCTAGATAACTTTATATTTGCAAAAAAATAATTGATTGTTTAGCCAGTTATCTAATACTGCATCGGCTTCTAAATTCTTTCTATCCCATTCAATTTATGAAAGTTAATCTCATAACCTAAAATCTCAATATATGACTTCAGTGGAGATATGAAGTATTTGCATGACTCATAAGATGAAGCAGTGCTAATATAAATTAAACTCAAAGACAACAAGGGCCCAAACAGCTCGTATAAGACTCCCAAGTATTTCTGTACCTCTTCACTAGATAGAGTAGAAAAGAGGGATATTCCTTCTTAAATCCAGTGTGTATTTCAGATCTGCTCCAAACATTATTTTATGGATTGCAATTGGTTTTTGTATATGTTTGACAAAATGGCTGCCTAAAATTCAGGATGCACAACATTTTGCCAAGCTTGAAAGTAGTATTTCACCATTAAATGGCAGTCAAGACCTCAGAGTGAAGTCAGAAACCAAATTGGATTTCATTTATTTTCTTTACTACTTAATTAGAATTATATAACCAGACCAAGATAACTCTTCAGTCACATATTCAATAATTTCCCCTTCCACATTTAAAAATAAATAAATACAACTTCTGGAAGTCTTTCTTCGCTCCATCCCAAAAAATTATGAACCTTGGGCCTATTATTTTCATGTTATGTTTTTGGTCTTTTGTCATAATAAAATAGGATGATGACAAACCCTCTGTTCAGACATCTGAGACAACTAGTGAGCTCTGACTTCAGTGGGTTTTAACTTTGCGGAATTTAGTAATCACAATCCCTCAACTGATTAACATGCTTGCAAACAAGGGTATTGATTCTGGGGTCAGGTAATTCAGGTTCATCTCTATTTTTGTGATGCTCATTGGGAGAACAGCAAAATGGGCTGCATGATTAATACTAAATGACAAGAAAATAAATTACTTCGACTTTTACTGTCTCACCTTTTTTTCCTCTCACTACAGAAGAAGCCAGCATAATAGAAGAGAATGAAACCTATCCCAGAGCCTTATTACACTGGAACAGAGCAGCCTCACAAGGTCAGTCATTTCAGAATTTAGTTCCTAGCAGTAGCCTCAAGAACTGAGCTGTTGTGGATTATTTTTGATCACACTAAGGAATTGTAGCGTTACTTGTTTAACAGCTGAAAGCAGATCTTGATAGAAATGTGCCACATGTTTTAATAGAAAACTAAATCTAAATATATTTGATAGATTTGGAATATTAGGGGCTGCTTCTGCATTCATATGCTTGTTGTACTAGTTGCCATAGTCAATTTGAAGTGAAAACATCATTTTTGAAGTAATTCAGTCTAGAAATTACATTTTAATTAATAGGAATTGGAGACAGATACAAATTCTGTCTTCAGTGCAAGTCTGTTCTCTCCACATTAATTAGAACATCTTGAAAGGAGTGAAAATAAACAGTATTACTCAGAAGTCCTTTCATAGGGTTTATTTTCTTGATAGGTTACACTGTTGCTAGACTGAAACTTGGCGATTATCATTTCTACGGCTTTGGCACTGAAGTTGATTATGAAACTGCATTTATTCATTACCGCCTGGCAACAGAGCAACAGCACAGTGCCCAAGCCATGTTCAACTTAGGATACATGCATGAAAAAGGACTGGGGATTAAGCAGGTAAGCAAGTGCATAGTTATTCCCATATAGTTTTGCAGTGGCACAAATATATGTTTCAAAAGACTGTCAGAATTGTCTGCTTTTAAACAAGAAGCAGACAATTTGCCTCCAGAAGTAGTGAATGTTCTAACACTGGAGGTTTTTAAGAAGATGTTGGATAACCACTTGTCTGAAGTGGTGTAGGGTTTCCTGGCTAGGCAGGGGGTTGGACTAGAACACCTCCAAGGTCCCTTCCAACTCTGTTATTATTTTCTATTCTAAGAGTGCTGCAGGGGTGTCAAACTTGCGGCATCATGGCTTCACATGACGTGTCGCAATTTGTTTTCCCCTTTGTTAAATGGGGGGGGGTTCACTGTTTGACGCATCTGGCCCGTGGGCCGCAGGTTTTATACCCCTGCTATTTTATAAGCCAGAAATAAACATGTGGCTTTCACCTTAGCTTCAGAAGATTCTGTAAGTAATCATTTCATGGTCAGACATTTGACCAAAATAATCAAATTATTACATTATTCTCTGAGTAGAGATTATTTGGATTAATAAAATTGTTTTAGTGTGATTCAAAATAGTAGTGACAGTCAGAAGCACAAGGTATAACTATTTAAAACCATAATTTACAAAGTTCTTGTTAACTTTGTTTTATTCCGTCATAAGCATTATTAAAGAACAATATTAAATTTTATCCCATTAACACATGTAAGTAATTCTTGTGAGATACATACACGAAAGAAAGAAAAGAGATTCCCAGTACAATATTCATATGATTTGGTTAGCTCTCTTTTTGCAAATTTCATGTATTGTATATGTTGTAGGACATTCACCTTGCAAAACGCTTCTATGATATGGCAGCTGATGCTAGTCCTGATGCTCAGGTTCCTGTCTTCCTTGCACTTTGCAAGTTAGGAATTATTTACGCCTTCCAGTATGTACAAGAAACCAATGTAAGTAATGATGAAGAAAATGGTGTTATTTAAGGTAAACTATGTAGTAGTGATAGCTTTTCTTTCCTGTGATTAGTTTTGATGGTTTTATGTGTGTGTTTTTTTAACATAGAACAGTTTCTAGGATTTGGCTGAGAAAATATTTTGAATTTTATTTCCATTTCTATGGTAATGTTGTAAAATCGCTATATTTCTTGGTCAGATGTAATGCTTTTGATTTCAGTTCATCTCAATTCAGTTACGTTTAGCCAAGGACCAGTTGTAAGTACCACTTGTTCAGCACTGTTGTGCCTTCAAATAGTCGTTGAACAAATGGTCCCTAACCAAGGACTATTTGTACTGCACAAAACTGTCTGTTTTAATTACTATCCTTGTGATGAACTTTTCTGAAAATCCAAACATGCTATTCCAAGTATTGCAAAAACTGTCTAGCCTCATAGCCTCAGAACATATTCATTCCAACTTGGGCTCCAGATAAGGTCCGCTGAAAGAACTATAAATTGAGAAGAAAGTTGTTCTCAGCCGAGACTTTTCCTACCATCAAAGCACAAAGTATGAAAATCGCATCTAGTCCAATATCCTGCTAGAAAACAATCAGGAAGTCTGTGAGCATGAAAATACAAGCCCTCTCATGCTATTAAGCCTTAGCACTTAATATTTAGCGAAATGACATGGGGTATTTTAGCCAGTCCACAGAAGGAAACAAGTGTGTTATTTGTTTTAGGTACAAGTGGCTTGGGTGAAATGGGGAAAAAGCCAAGGATACTTACAGCCAGAGAGAGGGAGCAAAATTAAAGGAAAGTGTAATATGCCATTGTAGGAGCCCACTTTTATCAACAGAAGCATCAGCATGAATAGGCAGACAGGCACATCAATCAGTGGAAGAGAGGAAGGGGATGACAAGCAGAAAAGCAAATGAGATAGGCTGTAGTGGAAGCTTCCTCCTTAGTGCTAAGCCTGTCAGGAAAGGAACATATATGCAGGCCATCCATCAGCCATGGTGGCAGTTGAAGGAAAAGTTGGAAAGAGACTGAGAACACTAGACCTTTACTGCTGTGACAGCTGCTCTGTAGAGAAAAGAGGAGACCATGTGCAGAAGCCTCACCTCCTTCAGATGTTGTTTCATCCCAAATCTGGAACAATCAAAGCATTCTGGGCATCAGTTGCACCTAACTGTGACTGATCTGAACTCATTTATTAGATTTGTTCTTAATTTGAAACTAAATATTTTCCTACATCAAACATACCAGAACTGAATTATTTCTTCTGCATTGTTACTATCCATCAAACATAATACTTTTGCCATTTAGAAAGATGCTGAATCTATGAGGAATTTCATACACATTGTGATTACATTATGATAATTAATCCCCCCCCCATGTTTCTATTTAGGTCAAGGAGATATTCTCACACCTGGATATGGACCAACTATTGGGTCCTGAGTGGGACCTTTACCTCATGACCATCATTGCTTTACTTTTGGGCACAGTAATAGCTTACAGGCAGAGGCAGCATCAAGGAGTTCCAAGGCCTGCGGGGGCCCGACCAGCGGTACCTCCTCAAGAACCTGCTCCAGAACAGCAGCCACCCCAATAGTAGCAGCTGGAGGTTCAATTAAGTGAACTGGAATTTCTAGCTAGGACTCTTTTTGTGATCTTATGACAACAGATCAAATAGTTACATGCACACAAGATTCAAAAAAGTATTGAATTGAGAAAGCAGTTTAGAATTATGCCTTTTTTCAGGGATATGCATCTTTTTTGAGATGGAGTGGAATGTTATTTCAGTGCCAATGGAATAACAAAATAGATTTTATGAAAAAGAAGTGTGCTACTTCATGCCTACTATATTTAGTTCATTCAGTGCCCTTTTCAACTGTCTTTGATTGTTCAAAAAGAAATATATTATGAGGTTTAATATGAGAACGTCAGACCTTGTGCTCTTTTAAGTAAACGGTTGTAATCTTTTCCAAATATGTTTGTGATTGTGATAAGCCGGACTTTATTTTATGGTTCTCCCAATTATTTTGAAACCAACATAAACCTCTGTAGTGGTATCAGCCATGAGCATCTGGATGCTTTAACTTAGAATGACCAGTTATAAACAGATACATATTCATGGGCTAATCTTTCTAGAGGTCAGGTTTAAAATACGAACTACACTTGTGCAATGACTATTTAAATAAGATGAAACCTTTTTTTTGTTTTGTTTTGTTTAGCATTCAGACTTGCTTGAATTATGCACACTCAAAATATCTTTCTGGTAAATCTTTTCCCAAGTGTAGAAGGCAGCTTGTTTAGTCTTCCTTTTTAATTGTTTCAAAAGTATGCCACGATTATCCAAGCGGTGGGCTGAAAAAACGACCAGTGTTAATCAACCTCTTTATTTCAGTGGGTTTTTTTCTGAAGTATTTTCTCATTGGATATCATTGGTTTGCTTTTCAGTCCATCATTATACATTCTTATGATTCAGACTTATTTGGGGTTGAAGATTGTGCAATTAAGTGTTGTTAATGTAACTGCTATCTACATATCTCTTTAAAATATGCACTCTGATGCTATGCTGCACATGGCTCTTGGAGAACTAGTCAGTGAATATGCATATGGTAGACTATCCTAACTGTTGTTTTATAACAACCTTACAATTATGAGCTATACCAACTATGCCATATTTCAGTAGATTGCATGTGGTTTTTAAACTTGCAAAATGGGAATAGAATGCATGGCTAGGATTGAAACATGGACATTTTCAAAACAGTGAGATGAGTTATATGAGTTGCAGTAGAAAATCTAATCCCAACATTTCTCTTCCAATGTCATGAAAATAACTTATTATTTTTGTAACATTAATTTATGAAGATTTTAAGTACTATACTAAGGAAAAAAGAACAAATTTTGCCTGCAGGCCCAATTTTACAAAAATACTTTTTGCTACTTTTCCAAACATAGATGGTTCTAGTCTAGTGCATCATTATATAATCTTGAGTACCCTAGAAAGAAATATAATTAAATGCTATTCTGTGGAAACTAAACCTCATTAAGTGCATTTAAGAAGTATGCAACTTCTGTATATAGCAGTAGGCTCCCTCGTGTAAGTTTAGAATACATGCCAGGAACAACAGAAGTCCCTTGATAATGAAAGTGGAGAGAGATAAATTGAGTTTGTATGAATCTAAAATACATGGATATTTTAACAGGATTGCTTATATCTACAGGAAGCTGTTTTAACAGCAAGGCATGAGTCTTAGCAGCAGTATTACTGAAGCAGGTAGTTGTGTAGACAGAGGTTTCCTTCTAATTGTACACATTGGATAAGCTGAAAAATTTCTTGCAATGAATTGAAGATGTCCAAAAAAAGGAAACAATAATTAAAATCTGTTCAGTTATTTGAGCTGCACGTTTTTTAGGAAATTTGTAGAAAACAAGCTATTTTAGAAGAAGAATAAAACCTTGGCTCAAGAAACCTTGCCTCTTCTCCAATAAAAGGTGCAAATGGAAAAAATGTTCCAAGTCTTTAGTTTGAATAATGGTCTGCCCTTGTGTGTATTGTGTACAGACTCTTATGTGATAAACTCCAGAAACTTATATTAACATAAATAAAATCCAAATTATTATATTAAAACTATTTTTTTCTGAAATATAAGTAATTTTTCAAAATGATTAAAACATTTCCAATGACTTTTCCCTTTGACATTACTTTTAATTACTATGGTGAGCTATTATTTCTGGTTCTTAATTACAGGAATGTAACAATGGATTCTATATGCTTAAATTTCACTTAATGTAATATCCTGCATCTAGCACTTGAAAGAAAATACAAAATTGCAACATTTTACACCCTTTTGACTTTTTACTTTCAAAAGTCAGGTTAAGCAATATTCATGCTTCCTGTTTTTAGTGTTGCCTCATCTATATAAAAAATATTGATTTAGGTTGTATGTGCTTTTGAAAAGCATGAAGCTAACTCAGGGATTTAAGAATTTGTAGATTTTCTAGGTTATCTGCCTAGACAATTATAACTTTGATTATTCTGATCTATTCTAAATTGAAGTTTTACTATTTATTTTTAATTAAAATGAACACTACCAGAATAGAAGTACTTTAGTTCTGTTGATGCTGGGGAAGAGACTTTAATTTTTAATTTTTAATATGCAGTAAAGTTTAGTAAGCAACCCACTAACTTTCTGAAGGAGGGTGAATTAAACGTAATCTAAATAGCCTAGTTGACAGGAATCAAATTTCTGAATACAAATTGTTATAATTGAAAGGCATTTTTCTAAACTTACTGGAATTTAAAGGCTGTTACTATAATGGCTATAGCAGGCCAAGTAGGATTAGAACATAAAGTTGGTTTATTGTAGGCATTAAAGTTCTGTTTAAATTTAGTAATTTTTCTTATCCAACCTTTTTTTATTTTAAACAAATTTTATTTTACCAAATGTGGAAAATAATATCAGAAGAATGTTTTGGGGAATATAATTATATGCTGTTTGACTATTATAGTTCAGATTGTTAGCTGCATTAACATGCTATGCATATGTATGAAAAATATTCTGTGTAGACCAAACTGTTTTGAGGATTTAGTCAAGAGTATTTGAAATTATGGCAAATATTTTACCACATTGGTGAGGTTGTTAGGATCTGCATTCCTCCTCTGTAATATAAATGCATCTTAATCTAGAATCTGCAATGTGGCTATACATGAGGATGGATATTGATCTTTAAGAATGTATTCCAGTGTATTAATTCTGTTCCTTAATAGTGGTAAGAAACCCGAGAGCAAGTTTTTCTGCATTTTAAGAAATCAAATGTACCACACTCCGACTAAAGGTGAAGTCATCACTGTTAGATCCAATTGCTGAATGTAAGGTTTCAAGCAGGTGCAAGCGCTTGCACATGCAACATTATTATAGTAAAACCATGTACCTCCACACCACAGATCCCTGGTGTAAATGATTCAATTGATATGAGTGGAAAGCTCAGAGTGCATTTGTCTGAACACAAGGCTTTCGTGCAAATTAATATTGATAGAAACATGTTGCAAGTCCTGGCTGTCTGAAGCTGGACCTGGGCCAAAATGTTCTGCTTGCTATTTGTAATGATCCCCACATATCAGGCCCTTCCAGTCTTTTAATATTTTAAACAGAGCACAATAAACTGATTTTTTTCCCCAAAGAATTGGTATGATTTGAATGAATGCATTTGCAGAGAGGAAATTAATGTGTGTGTCTGACTTGGATTGACATACATTGGCAAAAGGATAAGTCGCTAAGTGTGTATAAGGGGTTTTGTAAATTTTCTTTTTGTATTTAAGATGATGCAGTATAAAGGCTGGAAAAGTGTAATATAGCTGTAAACAAAATCTGTTAATAGAGAAATGTACAGATTCATTTTGTATTATATCTTGTTAAATAAAGATGCCACTTTGGTGATTGGCCTGTAATGAATGCTGTAAGAGAACTTGTGTTGCCTTTTATTAAAGATATTTTTGATAAAACAGTGATTCATATTGTTAAACTTTACATTCCCATCTTTCAAATTCAATAATGATTTGTAACCCATTGTTTATTTTCTCATTGAGTTCTAAAATATACACGCCATCATGTATGCCGGCCAATGATGGTTCATAAGATTATTGCTATGAATTATGCATTTATGTACTTCATACCCAATGAATGAGTTAGAAGAATAAGTGAGCATTGTTCTTATATATGTATCATTTGTAGTGATATTTTGTATTGCCTGCAATATACATAATATACATTAATAAGCCTAGACAAAAGGAAGCAGTTTATGTCCGCAAGAACAGTTTCCAGCATAAGAATGGGCAAAGAACAGCCCACTGCCTTCTGGCAGCATATGTCTGTGGGCATTCACAACTCTTGGGGGTGTACGCTCTGTTTAGCAGTCACCATGGGAACGAAATTCTTTGTACAATACTAATCTTCCCATTCCCTCTAAAGAACATAAGGATTTCCTTACAGTACAGCCTTACTAATAACTTTAAACATCACTTTACTGCAAGTTTTGTTATACTCAAAAGAGTTTACTTTAAAAAAAAAAAACAGGATTTGAAAAACAATGCAGATTTGTAACACCAAATTGAAATGGGTGAGCCATAATTTAATAAGGTCAATGCTTTCAGGCAAGCTGTTTTCTGATGGCCTCTAATCTCCTGTTAGATAGTTGTAAGAGCACCCACTCTAATGCATACTATAATGAAAGACTCAACTGCTTAGGGAAATTGCCATGACAGTGCTGCTGTGACATTAAACAAGCCCCTAACCTGATTTTTGGGGACAAATTTAAGTCAGGTGCCTGTCACAATGAACAGCACCACCAGTCAATCACTGCATGGGATAAAAATAGAAATTAGATCATTGTATGTCAATAGGCCTAGACCTAAAGGTTCACTAAAACACAACCATCCCAATCTACTTCCAATTTATTTTGAAACTTTAAAAAATATTTCAATAGTATTAACATTACAATCCAGCATTTGTGTTACAAAATAGACAATATTAACTATTAAACTGAATATACCTTTAATAAATATATCATTAAAATAAGGGTGACAAAGCTGTTTATTTTGCATTGCTCAGCTTTTTTTAGCATTTCCACTTTTTATTTTTGGTTTACATACAGAATAAACTAGATGTGAATTATTTAGCTTCATTTTTGTTCTGTTTCCTGGTCTGACTTATTGTTAGTTTATATTCATGACATTTAATAATGTTTGGAATTGCATTTTTAAAAGAGATTTGAGATCTATAATATTTTAAAAGGAAATTGCAATATAGTGTGGATATTTTTCATTTACTTTAAAAGAGAATTAAGAACTAGCTTAAACTTCCAATAAAATAGAGTAGAATATTTCTTTCCTAGATTGTACTATATGTATATTTTTAAATGAAGAATTAAATTAATAATTTTTGCCTTAGAAAAAAATACACAAAATGGAAAATGATAAAATGAGTTAATGTTGATCAGAATGAAATAATACAATTCTATAACTCCTTTCTTTTGCTTTTTGTTTGTTTTATTGAAGGCTGTCTACTGAAGTTCATACGGATTGTTCAATCTACAAAAAACACTCCCAAAGCAATAGGAATTTGTACATTTGAGGGGAAATCGTTCAAATCCAGACTCCTCCTATCCTCTAGCATGAACTACCCAAACAGATTATGGACTTACATTTGAGCTGTTTTTAGCCAGACAGAATCATTATGTAAACATGGAGCAGGTACACTTCAGTGTCAAGGCTGAGAAAAGAACTGTCAGAGAGTCTGTTGACTCAAAAGAGCAGGAGGAAAAGAAATATATAGCTTGGTTTTTGCATTCTGCAGTAACCATTAAGTTTTGGGGTTGCATAGTTGAGTTTGAAAGGACAGAGACATAGCTGTGCCTGCTCTATATTCTGACTGAATGATATTGAAAATTTATATTAACTACTTATAAAATATTGTTATACAGAAAATATATTTTCAACCCATGATTTTTTTATTTGTCCAGTAATTCAGTATATATGGCTACCCATCTCAATAAGTATCAAAGTTGTTGAGTTTGTTTTGTTTTGCAGGAACATACTGTAGTCTAAACCTGTTGGCTGTTCTGCCCCTTCATATTAGAGGAGCAATACTAAATTCAGTTTCAGTTACAGATTATCATCAAATTCATTTATGCTGAAATAGTATGTGAAATTGATAGATTACTGGATAAAGCCTGTCCAGACAAAAGGGAATTTTTCTTAAGTGGAAGACAATGTCCTCAATTGAGTTACTACTCCATCTTAAAAATACTGAATATATTGCTGTAGATGGTTGGTTTCTTTAAATAAAAATTGGGCAGCACTGTTGTAGATATTTTTTTCTTTATTCCACATTTATAAGTAGGTCAAGGCCGTGAACATACTTGATATTCCCTCCTCCAATTTTCCTCACAACCCTGTGAGGTATATTGGGCTGAGACAGAGTGAATGACCCAAAGTCACTCAACCAGCTTTCATGCCTAAAGCAGGACTAGAACTCAGACTACTGGTTTTCTAGACTTAACACTAGACCAAACTGGCTCAAATTTTGTTCCTCCTTGGCAGATATAATTCGTTGGTTTATGTAGACAATTTGTATGGCAACCAATCTCATTGCAGTGATACTGTCGAGTGTAAAAAGATAAAATAAAGAAAAATAAGGAAAAGTCAAAGAAATGGAAAAAAAAGTAAAGAATAATTTCAACTTTCTTCAAATCAAACATAGAAACTTTTGCATACAGTATATCTATAATACACACATGACTTGCGACAATGTTTGTAAGAGTGAAAACTAGTCATAAGTCACTGTTTCAGTAGTGGTCACTAAACAATTGGTTGTAAGTCTAGGGCTACCTGTTAGTCAAAAGTAGTAAGAGACATGCAGAAATAATTTACAATTTTTATTACATACTATACTTTCCCTAGATTGCTGCAGTTAAAACATATTAATTCTCTCTCTAGTCCAGGAAGACTAGATTCTCAATTTCTCTCTCTCCCCCTCCCTCCCAATTTACACACAGGTGACTCAGGGCAGCTTACAAAATATTAAAGCAAGGTTTCTTACAAGTAACAAATACCCTGGAGCTGATATTCTCTGATACAATTTACATAAAATTCATAATCACAGTGACTGTTTTATGATTATTGGAACATAAAATTAATAAAATGGTGCATTTCAGTGACTGGATTTGCACATAGAAGCCATAAATTATTTTTTACTTGTTGCAGTGGCTAGTTTCATCCAATATACTGTGTCAAAATCAAACAAATTACATTATGGCTTGGGGCAACGTTTGAGAAAATAAATGTTAACACTATTATTATAGAATTTCATAAAATCCATGCCAAAAGGAAACACATTGCTCTGGATCTAAGTGAGTGAAATCCAGGAAGACTATTATAATAAAAAGCAATATCTTTTTTTTATCAATTTCTCCTTGAGATCAGTAAATTTCCATTTCGATTGGCCTCTGGAAAATGCAGAAACATCATTTTAAATTTTATCTTTCAGAGTTATATTGATCGTTCAATTCCGCCTGTTGTCCATTTTGGAGGAGAGAGGCACGATCAACTGCTTAGTTTGGCGTGCTCTTTGGGACGCAACATTTGCAGCTTGCGTAAAAGGTAGCTAACGCACGCTTAGAATGGTGGTACTAAATTATTACACATCTATATATCTGTGCGACGGATTAAAACCAGGGCATCCACGCTCTACTATTCCGGCAGCCCAAGGGAGGGAACACCCCGCCTCCCACACGCCACGCCCACAATCCTCGTCAGCCAATCCCAGTTCGCTGTCGCTCTCCTCCGGCCGGCTCAGGAGATGGCCCAATAGAGAAGCTCTGGCTCCTTTCTTTTAAAAAAAAAGGGGGGGTGGAGGAGGAGAGAAGCAGAGCTGCTCTCCCACTTCCAAAGGGGCTGCCGGTTGTTGCTTAGCTTTCCTGCCGCTGTGTTACTTCGGTGTTACTTCAGTGTTACTTTCCTCGGTGCGGTCCAATTTCTCCTCTTCCGTGCCTGGAGCGAGAGAGGGAGTCAAGCTGCAGGGAGTTCCGCAGGTAATCTCTCTTTTCCCTCTCCGCCTTTCTACGAACCGAACGAGCAGGTGGCGGATCCCCGGCCAGCCGTAACCAGAGTCCGCTACGGTTTCCCTTCTTCGTATCTGCTCAGCGTCCCCTGCTCAGTTGTGGTGTTAAGGGAGCTTCACCTTTGAAGAGAAATACGCCCACGGCCATGTTCCCTCTTCTGAATCCCTGAAATGGATCAAAGGGAACCCGAGCGTGCTTTGGATGAATGCGTCGCTCGGCGGCGGGCTGGAACAAAGACCAGATAATAGCCGCTTCATCACCCCTTCCCTTTCGGTAGCTTGGCTCGCCCTTAGCTTCAGGCTGCGTGTAGCTGGAAATAAAAGGGGTTATCGGAGTTAAAGTGCGGCTTGTCTGGTCTCTCTCTCAAACCTCTGTTAAAATATCATTTCGGCGGCGGGCATGGGGAAGTCAGAGTGGCCGCTTACCCTCCCCCAGCCCAATGCAAGATTAGCACTTTTGTGTATAGCTTGGATGAGTGGGTGAGGAGTGAATTGTGGTTAACTGGTGGCTTGAGGCAATAGTCATAGCCTGGTGATGGATGTTCCACCCGAACGTTCCTCTTGTACAATGTAATCGACTACCAGACTCCTGATGGGAGTTACTATTAAGGAAATGAGCTTAGACTTAACTGCATCCTGTTGCTTTGCATCCTGCCACGTTCAAGCGTTCCTCCTTAGGATCTTTACCTGGGCAGTTTGAAAGCACCTGCTTAAAGGAGAAATAAATATGTTTCCATCATATCACCCAGCCACCTGTCAAAGTGCTGCCAGAGGGACTGCTCTACCAATCAAAACCCACTCTGAGGCTCTGGCAACCTTAATGGACATTTTCAAGGAAGCATAAGACAGGAATGGAAGAGTTACAACTGAAGGGGATGTTACTTGGATTCCCTCCCTGTAAGAGGTTATGACTGATTTCACAAATTAAAGCCTCTTCTAAAAGAATTCATAATAACCCCCAGGGAGAGGGTGGAGATGAAGCTTTCAACATATGCAAATTCACAATATGTCTTGCTTGTTATTCTCCTGGTTTGAATGCATCAATTACTCTTATGCTTAATGAATCCAGCTAAATAATCTTGCATATTAATATTTTAGATGGCATTCTCAAGGATAGAAAACTGAAAAGACAATGTATAACTTGTCTTGGTTTTAGGAGATTTAGTAATGGACTTGTTGGGGGGAGGGGAAGCAGCGTAGAAAAAATAGAATGCAGTATATGTGGGAGTGGTAAAACTATTGTTTCCTAGATTAATGTAGGTGTTAATTTAGCACAAAAAGGGAGGATATTTTAGATTTCTCTACCTGAAGCAAAGCACTAAGTCTCACCCAACTCTGGACCCCAAATCAAGATGCATAGATTCAGAAACCAGTCCTGACATTCTTTCATTGGGGCAGAAAAATCCATCTGCAATTCTCTCTCTCCCTGGTAGTAAAAATATTTTAATGTCAACATTTAGGCATCAAGTAATTAGCAAAATGCTATGCATTCATGCCATCTAAAATTAGCAACCTCTTACCCAATGGTAATGCCAGCCAGGACCCTCAGTATTTTGTTAATGGGGAAAGGGTCCTAATGTCACTGGGAAGGATGAGAGGTTATGTGTACCTCAGGTGTCTCAACATATCTTGGAGTACCCCTCACCTTAAACTTTTATTATATATGTGCATACATATCCCTTTCTTTAAAAAAAAAAATAAACCCAGATTTTAGAGAACCAGAAGCTGTTCTGAAAGAAAAGAGGGTCAAATATATTTTATCATTTCTGCCTTTATGATGGGTGGAAAAACTTTGAAGCATTAATATTGTATTGTCCTTGAAGTAGGAAATGCCTCAGCTTACGTTATGGCATGGAAAGATCAAGAAGGCTTTAAACAGTCAGTGTTGCCAATTCATGTTTGCAAGTTATTTCCTGAGGAGTAAAAACCCGGTTGAATGTCACACTAATCCTAGACATTGTAATTTTATGTCAGTGATGAACAATATTTAGAGGACAGAGACTGATTTTTAAAATGGGGGGAGGGTTAATGGCTACTGTGGATGGGGCAATTATAGAAAGCCAGTACAGTGCGTTACATACATAGCATTTTGTTTCTTTCCCACTTTTTGGGGAATGGATGATATTTAAGAGGAGGTTAGGTTTTAAAGTTGTACGTATTTTAGGTTTTATTGCCTTTTTCATGTAAATGCCGTGAGAAACCGTTCTAATACATTTGTGCAATTGTACCACTGAAATTTAGTACAAAGATGAAAGAGGATTCCACTGACTGCATGTAGCCCCCAGTTACCTGATCCTTTTCTGTGAGATAGGCTGAAATCTGAGGATCTGGATAAGCAAAGGTGTAAGAAACCATAATACAAGATAGCTGGAAGCGCCAGTGAATTCAGCATCAAAAACCCAGTAGAAAGGTAAATGAGTAAAGCTTGAGAGAAAATACAGTAGAGAAATAGAGAAGATGAAGGAGAGAACTTGAGAAACAGTCTCAACAAAAAGGAACCAAATTAAAAGTCAAAATTGAATATCACTGTCAGTAACAGAGCTCATACCAATAGGTAAACTGTTCCCTTTAGGGTTATTATACAGTCATGTGAAAAAAATAAGTACAGTCCATGTAATTTGTTTACAAAATGGGCATGCCATATATTTTATCTTTTTAGAACAGTATATAAAGGTAAAAGTCATTTAACTGAACAAAAAAAGCCTATGAAAATTGACTTTGCAATTATTTATTTTTTTAAAAACCAGAAAGGCCATTTCTTTCTGCATAAAAAAAAATCCTTGATTCCAATAGCTAATGCCCTTTTTGACAGAACAACTTCAAGTAGGCATTTATGATAACTATCCACCTTCTCTGGCATTGACTAGGAAGAGGTTTTTTATGTAGATTTTTTTTCATCTGGACAATGTTTCAGACATTTCTTACACACACAGCCCATTTCAAATTACCCCATAGCATCTCAGTGGGGTTTAGATCTGGGCTTTGAACTGGACAGTCCAGAACTATCCATTTCCTTGTCCCAAAGGTGCGTTTTCAAGAGGCAACTGGACTTTTTGTTTTTTCTTTGAAGATGTTTCGCTTCTCATCCAAGGAGCTTCTTCAGCTCTGACTGGATGGTGGAGAATGGAAGGGCATTGATAAGGCAGTTCCATTTCCCGCCATCCAGTCAGAGCTGAAAAACGTCTTGGATGAGAAGCGAAAGGTTTTCAAAGAAAAACCAGAAAGTCCAGTTGCCTCTTGAAAAAGCACCTTTGGGACATTCATGACCTGGATGTCTGAGAATCTCCATAGACATCCATTTCCTTTTTCTTTTTGCTTTTTTGCCCAGCCCTTTCTTTGGTAGGTTTTCTGTAATGTTTAGAGTACTTGTACTTGCACTTTTTGTTAGGTATCAGTCTTCTGATAGCAGGTCTTGTATTATCCTTAAGCTTCTTCTTGGACAATGATAATGGGTTCTATGATAGTTGCCTGGTCCCTGATGCAGCAAAGCAATTCCAAACCTTAACATTTCTACCACCATGCTTTACATTTGGTATCAGGTTCTTTTGGTAAAATGCTGTCTTTTTATCAAACATTTTCTGGTATTGTGGTCAAATTGTTCCAGAAGTCCTGGTCTTTGCGTAGATGTTCTTCCTGAACAGCAAAGGTTGCCTCCTGGCACACTTCTCGCATAGCTCTTATTTGTGCTGTTAGTGATAGTAATAGTAAAATCATGCATTTTGACATTAATAGTCATAAGAACTACTTGTAGGTTACATGATGAAATTCTAGAGTTGTTAGAGACTTATTTCAGTATCTTGCATTTTGCTCTCAGGATGAACTTGCTGGGATGGCTTGGCCTGGATAGATTGGCAGTTGTTCGAAATCTTCTCCACTTGTACATGATCCTCTGGGCAATGGAATGATTGGTGTCCAATTGTTTAGCAATCTTTTTAAAATCCTTCCCAAACTCAGCATCATTATAATATTCAATAATCTTTCTGAAGGCCTCAGAGAGCTCTTTCACTCTAGGTATGGCGCTAAACACATCTCAACAGTAACAACAAATAAAACTAAATAACTGAGGTATAAATAACAGGTTCCCAGATCCTTTCTAATGATGTTCTAATCATTTGCACCTGACCCAGTGCACCTGATTCTAGTTTTAGATATTTGAGTTAGTGATAAATGTAGAGATGTGCTTACTCTTTCCAAATGCAAAATGTGCATATGTATTTATTTAAATTGTACAATGGATTGCAAGAAGTAAACAGTGCATGCTATTTATTATTTTATATCCGCCTTATATACTATACCAGGGGTGAAATCCTACAGGTTCGGCCCAGTTCTATAGAGTAGGTTGCAAGCAGCTGGTGATGTCATAGAACCGGTCCTGTTAAAACTGTTAAAT
>JANHFT010003044.1:67241-84125 GCA_032467955.1 Pseudoxenodon macrops | reverse complement strand
ACCTCCAAGCCACACCCACAAAATAAGCCACACCCACAGAACCGGTAGGGAATTTTTTTAGATTTCACCCCTGAACTATACCATTATTGTTGGAATGAAAATAAAATACCTGTACATTGAAATACGTTGAAAAAAATCAACTGGGATGTACTTAACTTTCTCATACTACTATATATTTTGTTTTAATGAGAAAAGTCCTCTCATTGGGCTTCTGGGAAGTTGTTCCAGCTCATTTACCCCCAAAAAATAATAATAATGGAAAAGAGGGCTATATAGACACAGAAAAGGAAGTACAAATTTAGCTACCTGCTACAGCTTGGTCTCCCTTTGTCTGAGTGAGTGAGTATTGACCAGGTTTTAAAATCTACATTCCCCAACTTTATCCATATTTTTATTCAAGCATATAAACATTTTTTAAAAGCTTGTTGAATCAGATTACCTTTTCTACTGCCCAATATCATTCTCCCTTGATCACCATAATGAAGAAAATGACAAAATCTGCATCATGTCATCATGAAGCAAATTCCACTCCTCTTTATGTCTCAATATTAGGCATAAGTCCATAAGTAATTGGGTTTGCTATATGACATTATGATGTATGTGTTATCATATTCCCTGCCTTACCAATGTCTAAATTGCTGCCCTCCAAGAATGTGATCTTCAAAGTATACTGCCTTTAGAAATATAATTTCCATATAAGGAGCATGGTCATTGGCTATTGTTCTTTATCTAATCCGCTTTTAAGATCACTAAGCAACCAACCTCACAGGCTATGGAGATCAATTCTTGCTACAAGATTTACAGCCCCTGAATTACCATACTAGGAGATAGCAGCCTCAAACAGCAATCCTTGATAGGAGAGAACAGCCATAAGATATTAGAGAACAGAATTGTGTATTAGGTTTGTGTAATCCTTTGGTATTAATTTGCAAAAAAAAATGCTTTGGAGTTGTGTGACAGCACTTTCCTTCTTGGAATCATTTCTAAAGCATTGTAGCTGTAATGGGTGTTCTTCCTAACCTCACTGTAGGTACAGCAGAAGATGTAAAGATGCTTTAAATCTTTAAAGATGCCTCAAAGATTACTGTAGTTACTCATTCTATCAACTTCTTTATATTGAGACAGAAAGGATTATCCATTGAGCTGTTCTTAGTTTTACTGATACGTGTCCAGTTTGTAAATATTTCCCAGAAATGAGGGGAAAATATATCCCTCATGAGTTATTGAATCTGAAAGTCATACCTTGCAATCATGAAAAGCCACCATTTTCTTCTGGAGTTTTCAAGTGTAAAATGTTCCATTCTATATTATGCCAGACTTGTTGCTACAGTCAACTTGGGCAGGGCACTAGTAGCTTATTTCAATAATGGTGATTTTAGTAATAGGCAGAAGAAAAACCTTACGTTCTGAAACGCTGCCTGCTCTTTCAGAGGTTCCATTTAAGTAGTTGACATAGGAGATCCTTCCTCATGGAAAAGGAACTGCTACTTGACCTCAGCTTGGTCATGTAGCAGTTCCTCAGCAAGGCACGAAAAAGCTTGGGGAAATGACACAATTACATGGGGAAATTGACAGCTCTTATACTTCCTGTGTCCCACCAAGAGGGAATCCGTGCGGCCTACCCTTCCTGTTGCTAAGCAACAACTCAGATCCTCAGCATAATATTTTCCAAATTCTACCCAGATGGCTCAACTCTGAGGCTGATAAGTTTTGAAAGTTTCCATACATGCAGATAGTCCTTGAGTTACAGTGGCAATTGGGACCAGAATTTCCATCACTAAACAATGCAATCATAAAACGTGACATCACGTGGCTGCATTGCATAGCAATGGCAAACTTTGCAGTCCCTGTTGCCGTCATTAAACAAGGATCATGGGCCATCAAGTGAGCACCTCCTCACAGTTTCCAGTTGGCTTCCAACAACCAAAGTCATTGGGGGAGAAGGGGACAGGAAGTTTCAAGTCCCAGGCAGCTTCAAGCAGGCCAACAGGCAGGTAAGTGGCTGCTGACAGGAGATGGCACAAGAGAGTGTGTGAGTGGACAGGGAGGTACTGTGCAAGTGCAGCAAGGTTGGGGAGTACACAGGTGAGGGAGATTTACCTGAGCAAATTCTCTGCCAACAGTGAAGATTGGATATTGTTATCATGTGATCATGGGATGCAGCAGCTGAGCCAGTGACCAAGCACCCAGATCATAATCCAGTGATCTTAGGGGTAATGGGATAACCAGAACTTTGAGGACTGGTTGTAACCGTTACTCATTCAACACTGTTGTAATTCAAATTGTCATTAACCAAATGCTCATTAACCGAGAACTACCTGTATATTCTTACAAAACAACTTTAAGAGGTAAACACCTGTGACTACAAACTGGTTCGTTGCAGGATCTGGTTAGTGCAATAACTACACTGTTACCAGTGTTCAAACGTTATGCATTTTTTTTTGCGTTCTATTTGCAGAATTTTGTTGCTAGGACAAACACAACTCCTTGTTTAGTGGCATATTGACTACAGTAGGAAATACTGTCGCCTTCCTTGGCTTAGTCATTGGACTCATCATGCTAAGCGCTAGGAAGATATTTTTATACATATTAACTTAGTTTATATTCTATTAATAACTAAAGAATTTTAGAGCAAGAATTGATCCAAATTAATTGATTATGCAACTGTGAGCCTTTCTCTTCAAAAACTGTCCAATTTAAAAGCTCTCCTGCCCTCCAAAAGACAAGGTCATATGAAGCATATTTTCAATAAAAACAGAGATCATGGTAGTTTTACACACCACATATTTTATTATATCTTTTTATAAAAATAGAAGATGGAATTTGAATTTGGGAAAAATAATATATTTTATTTACGACTAGAAATTATTGTTTTCTACTCACGAACAGAATGCTCAGGCATTGTATGAAGAAACTAATTTTTCCTCAATTGAAATTAAATGAAAAAATTAGTCAGTGGAGACTATTAAGAGCATTGCCACACAGGGAATGATGTTGGCATGCTGTGAACTGCTGCAAATCATTTGGTGTCAGGCTACATGAATCTTGAATTTAAAAAATAAATACATAAATGAAACAGTAGAATTAACTTGCTTGAGAAAATATATTTTGGAACGACGTGCCTCTCTAAGAATGAAATGCTACTTATCTCTACATCTTAAATTCATGATGTTTCTTGTTGGATGGCGTGGATACAATTCCTCATGAATTGTATATAAAATTAATTCTTTGTATAAATATTATTTTAAAGAGTTCATGCAATAGAGCTTTAAAAATGTACTTGCATGAAGTACATTTTGTTTGGACATATTTGGATGCTGTTCTTTGGTTTGCATAAAGTGGATAGAATAACTAAATCTCACAACACATAGATAGACTTAAATGGAATTTGAACTTTCCAGTTTCAACTGGAAAACTGTGAACATGTTGGGCCATGCTAAATCCAAGCATTGGCATTCAGACAAATCAACCGTCAATAGACATATCAAAGTAATCCATATTTAGATATCATTCAAAAGACACAATTAAATTAAGAAGGAAATAAAAAGACCAGAACATATTATCTCCAGTAGCCAAGACTCAGATAAGCAAAGATTAACACCAGACAAACAATCAAGCAGAAAATAATCAAGGAACTACCTCAGAGAAAACCACACCCCCACCAATACTGGCATATCTGGTGTCAATAAATAAACTGGGAGAAAACATCACACTCACTAGCTCTGACAATGTTTCCTAGTTGAGTAATGACACATCTGCAAACAAACAATCAAACTAATATAACTGTGATGGTGAACCTATGACACGTGCCCTATGTCAGCTCCAGTGCACGCATTTTCAGCCTTTTCCAGAGGGTGAGGGAAGCCATTTTTCACCCTCCTCAGGCTTCAGGAAAGCCTCCGGAGCCTGTGGATGGCAAAAAACAGCCCAAAGGGTCTACCGGAAGTTTGTTTCCCATTGGGCCTGTTTTTCGCCATCCACAGGCTCTTCAAAATCCCAGAGAGTGTATAAAACTCAGGCACTCTTAGCATCTATTCCCTTTTTTTCTTCACCCAAGATCTTCAAGGTATGTAATCCTGTTTACCATTAAAATCATCTTTCCAAGCAGCCACCATGTTTCCAGTGTTTTTCTTCCCACTTGGAACTGAGCCCAGAAGGACATTTCTGCAGATATACAGTACATATTGCCTTTTATTTAGAATTCTTTAGCCAAGACTGGATATTCTAAGAAATGAAAACTGCTCATCTGGAGTGTGCCATGCTTAAGGAAGGTTTTTCTGAAGCAGCATGGGAAATTAAAATAGAATTTCCAGAGAGGTCCTAGGGATACATGAGGCTATTGCATATTGAGCGGAAGAAGGAGAGAACAATTTCAGCTCAGACAGCAAAATGTCATTTGAGAGATAAAGGAAAATATTACTGTGACAGTATTCATGTTTAGATTTTTGTGAGTCCTTGAAGGAAGACTAATCTGAAGGGTTATTGTTTAAAAACAAATATTTTAAAGGCAAATTATTTGCCACCAGATTCTTGAGCTGGAATTAAAAGAATCTTGTTCCTGTATTATAATTTTTTCATTGTGTAAATGAATTAATAAGTCTTATTTAGGCATTGAAAAGATAAATAGTGCAATTCAAATTCTATATTTACCCACCCATGCCTGTGGTTCTCTCTTAGTCTAAATGAGAAATGAGTTCAGAAATTACGAACTAATTCTACAACAAATTCATTTCAAGTAATTATCAGTTTTTTCTGTGAAAGAGATGTACCATTGACGGTAAAAGGAGAGACGTAAACATGAAGGAAAGCAATGCTTATAGTAGCAACGCTACTTTCCTGTCATCTTTTGGGGAGTTTTTTTCTGGATACTTAAAAAAGAAAAAAGGAAGGAAGTTCTCTCATTTGCTTCCTCTGTGAACCTCTAGATAAAATATATTGTGTGTAGAACTGTAGATGTCCTGCCTCGTCTTTTTTTTCAGGATAATCTCATTGCTGCTTAGAAAATTAATATTATGTTGTATTTCAAAATTATTCAAAATATACTTAGCCAGAAACTTAAGTATGCAATAAGCTAAAAGAATAATTTGAACCAGTCAGGTGGGGAACAAAACAACAAAATATTGAAGTCCATAGATCCCTCCCTGTCTCAAGGGCAAAATCAAAAACATAACACTGGTGTGACCTTAAATGTCTTGAATAGAGATCTGCACGGCCAGTTTGCTTGTTTAAAGTAGAACTGTTGCTTGGGACTGAGATCTTTTTTACACTTAAGTTTTAAATAGAGTACAATATAACTTTAATGGGACAAAAAGAAAGAATGGGAGTGATTTACTTAAATGTCACGGTTGTGAAGGAAACTTGTCAGCTCACTTTCTTGCCAAGAACAGGATAGCTGTATAAAGAAAAGGAAACTATTTTCAGTGGAATGGCTTAAATTCAGAAGTGTCCAAGTTCCTGCTTAGAATGTTCTAAATTGGTTTGGTGTATGTGTGTGTGTGTTTTAATGAGAAAGAAAGATTCCTATCTTCCTAAGGACTATGCAAAGATTCCCATCTCAGGAACAAAATCAAAATAGAGCACATATCATCTACAGTATAAACTTTATTTTTTTTAAATGAGAATCTTGCAATCATACTGTTTATTTATAGTATGGCTTCTGCTTACCTAAAAACGTTTCAGACTTTTTTTTTAATACTCACAGTAGCTTTCTAACTTTGATGGGAAAAGAGAGTACAGTGATAGAATGTATTTAAACTTGGTAATTGTGAAGAAAACCTGTCAGTTTCCTTGACAAGAAGAACAAAGAAGCTGCATAAATTAGCACTGTCATAGCAAAACCATTCCCAGCCTTGTTTTCTTTTCTTGTAGCATCTCATTCAAGTATTTTTCTCAACCCCCTTTTGAAAAATGTTAAAATTGTGTGTGGATTCTGATGGAATTGTTCGTGCATTTGATATAAGGCCATCCAATCCAGCTGAGTTTGTGCCTAAAATGTTGAGTCTTCTAGCCCAGTGCCTTAACCACTGCACCAAATTGCTCTCGTGATAAATATACAGATAGTCCTCAATGTACGACCACAATTAAGCCCAAAATTTATGTTGTTAGTTAAGACATTTGTTAAGTGAGTTTTGCCCCATTTTACAACCTTTCTTGCCACAATTATTAAGTGAACCACTGAATTTGTTAAATTAGTAAAACAGTTATTCAATAAATCTGGCTTCCCCTTTGACTTTGCTTGTCAGAAGGTTACCAGGGGTGATCACATGACCTTGGGACATAGCAACGATCATAAGTATGAACCAGTTACCAAGCATCTGAATTTTGATCACATGATCATGGGGATGCTACAAAGGTGGTCAGTGTGAAAAATGGTCATAAGTCACTTTTTTCAGTGCCGTAACTTTGAACAGTCACTAAACAAACTGTTGTAAGTCAAGAGCTACCTGTATTGTGAGGCAAATTTTCTTAAATTATGGATTACACAATTTTTACGAATATGCATTGTTTTATTGATATTTTGTAATCTCTACAGTCTTAAATTCTTTATAATTCTGGTTTGTAAATTTAATACATCCCTAAGTATGGTTGTGGACAAGGAGATTGCAAATTCTGGTGAAGTGTATTTGTAGAGGTTTAACAACAAACACATCGTGTCTTAACTTTTTCCTACATTCTTCACTTTTACTGCTCTTTTGAACTTCTCAATCAACCTCCAGGAGGCAATGCTATCCTAATGATTAAGGAATTTCCAACTTCACCATAGAGTTTTTGGGTGATTTTGAGCCAAACTGACCATTGCTCTCTATCCTACCTTGCAGGATTTTATTTGGAGATAAAATAAGGGGGAAATCCCCTTAATGCTATGCTAACTCCCAAAGAACAGAAATAATTAAAGAGAGTATTAAGATAATTAATACCATATGTAGAAATAAATGACATTTGACTTACTCATCACTGAATTTTTATAACTGGAGAAGAGTATATAGGCATCTCAAGACAATCCACTCGGCTTGCCTCATTCTTCTTCCACCATGGATGAAATAACAACAAGATACTTGACCTTGTTTACAAGACTAACTTCAATGATAATCCAAGCTATTTTGCTGTTTGAGGCAGAGCATAATATTCTATGTCAATCAAATTATTTTAGCATCTGTGCTTCACCAGAGTCTTTCCCTGTTTTTGGCAGCAGCATGTAATGGTAAATATAATTATTTGGTGCCACTTCATAACATCTATAATCTGGAGCCTGAAGCAGCTGTATTATGGTAAAATCAGCTTTAACCTCTTTGTGGACAAGACTAGGGACAAGCAGCCTTATTTCTGCACTCATCCCACTAGATTGTTTTACTTGCTTCTTTTAATTTAATGCTTTATAAATGGTTTAGATTATCAATGGTTACTGCATTGAATTTTTTTTCCTCTGCTCATTTTCTGCTCTATGATGTACTATGCAATTATAAACTACTTCGAACACTAGGGACCATAGACAGACTTACAATAGTGTAAAATAAATATCACATTTTTCTCATTCTGTGGCAGATAGGACACAAACTCCTTTGAGCATACCCAGAGCATTAGTTTTCTTGTGCTTTAGAGTTATTTATTTAATCAACGTGAAGAACTGGCCAATTCTGAGCGGGTTACAATAAGAACAATTTAAAAAGCCAATAAAATGGTGAAATCAATGGAAACCAAAAAAAGGACAAGATGTGATTAGGCAAATTATTCCGCAAAACATTCCAGGGCTTTGGGAAAGATGCAGATTTTGTGGCTTGCTTTAAAGTACGACCAGGCCAAAGGCAACTCAGATATCTGGGGAATACCATTGCAGAAGACATGTACCATATCAGAGAAAGCCTGATTCCTGGGTCACTTTAAATCAGGGGTCCCCAACCACCAGGCCACGTCCCACTACTGGACTGTGAGTCATTTGGAACTGGGCCGCGAAAGTGGAGGGCGAGCATGTCCCCATTTGCACAAGCAACGGACAAGCGCGTGTGCACAAGCAGCGGGCAAGCGCATGTGCACATGCTCTATTTTCTCAAGCGGCTGAACTATCCCTCTTTTCCTCCCCCCCCCCCAGCCAGTCCACAAAGCCAGAAAGGTTGGGGAACTCTGCTTTAGATGACATCATTTCCTGGATGGGATCCAGAACACATACCCACTGTGCTGGAGTGAGCAGAAACAATGAGAGAAAGGTGATCCCACAGATAGTCAGGCTCTATGCTATGAAGGATCAACAACCGCCTACCTTGAATTGCATCCAGGAATTCACTTTAGCTTGCACAGCAGAGGTGTTCCATGAGTGTCCTGAGGCATGCCCACAACTGCTGATGCAGCTGCATTCTGGACCTGTTAATATTTCTTTCATGCAGCATGTTGTGGTGTCAGACTGCTATGGGAATTGTTGTATTTTGTGTTTGAAATTTGTTGTGAAAGAACTTGCAGGAGAAAACCCATACCCTCTGTTCAGCATTATGGTCATATTACGCTTCAGTGAGTCATTGTTCCATGAGAATTTTCTTTGTTGAGTTGACTTTGTTCTTTGTAGTTGCTGATAAAGAAATTGTTGAGAGGTTACAAATGCCACTAATTGCAGTGATTACATTTGTTTTTGAAGAACTGTAAGCAGGAAGAGCAATGTCAGTACATGTTTATGTCTGTGGCTGTACTAGTAAGTCTATTTACTGTACATTGCAAATATACAAGGGCAGAAGATAAAGCAACATTGACTTTGATAATGTTATTTATTATCTTCATTCTTACTTAATACAGAAAAGCATTGAAAATGAGAGAAATGCAAAACTTGTGGAATCTCTAAGGGAAGGAATAGAGTAAGACATTGCATTGATATATTGTATGGTGATTAAGACACTGACAGTGAGATAAATGCAGGTAATGTCAGTTTTGTACTGATTGGGCCTCCTTTGCTAAATAAATGTTATAGATTATTAATGTGGTTTAGAGTGGTAGATAAAAACACAAACTACATGTCTTACATGTAGTAAAGCTATACAGCTAAATTACATATTCCTTAAAAATGTCTTTATAAGTGTGTTTCATTTAAACAAAAAACAATTTAGAATCAGCTGGAGCATCTGTTCTATATTGTTGTATTAGATTCGGATTATGTGAAGATGAATAGGAAAGTGCAGCAAGCATGACATCTCTGGCCAACATCATTCCTTCCCCACAGTCTGAGTGGGTCTCCTTCAGTGATGGCCTTCACCGTTCTGTTACTTCCCAAGGTAAAACTGTCCTCTTTCATGACATATAGGTTCTTGCTATTTATTGAAATGAATAAGCATTTGAATTCAGCTATAGTCAAAAACCAAAACCTCATGTGGCTTTCAATGAATACAAGTTCTGTACAGTTCTCCATCCTCAAATCCACTCCCCCCCATCTGTGGGATTCTGTCACTTTCCAATTGGATATTACCAGAAGAAGACTCCTTAAAAAGACTAAGGAAAACATTGTGAATAAGTAAGTCCCTTGTAATTATCCCAATCTCCTGATCAGATCCCAGATAACCTACTATAAAATGTAGTAACAGTTATAGAGTAAATATAAGGGACAGCTATAGAGTGTCCCCTGTAATTTTAAAAATGTAAGATGTAAAATTATTTTTAAAAAGGAGGATTCCAGTATTCTTGAACAACAAATACTTGGATTTTGGAATAAGAATTGTGAAATATTGGGAGACCATTGAAACTGGTAAGATTTCAAATGATGAAAAAAAGATTTTTGAGAAAAGAGGCCTACCTAGTGTCAAAAAATATTGTCTTAAAGCTGAAATATAATATTGCAGTGAACCCCATCAACCATTAAGCTCATTGGGTAAATTTGGATCATTCACTCAATATATCTCAGCCGATGGTAATGAAGATAAAATGAGGCCATGATGTCCACTTTCCTTGGCTTCTGGAAGGAAGCAGGATAAATATAGTCCTAAGGATCTGGTTTCAGTTAGGCAACTAGGACATAGTAGATCATGGTTTTAAAAAGAGAAAAAGATTGCAGTAGTATGCTTTGACACAATTGTGTTTAGAGAAATGAGAATTTTATTAGTGTACATTGAAATAAAAGGTAAAACTAAACAATTTATGGGATTCCTTCCACCTCCACAATTTTATGGTAACCTGGGCAGAGCTTTTTGTTACAAAAACTCCAGGCTAAGGAGCAGAGGTAGGATTCACTTACCTTCCCTACCGGTTCGCAAATGTGAGCATGCGCATGGCCTTCTGCGCAAGCTCAGTGCTCGTGCATTACATCTGGGCAGGTGAGCAGAGCCTCCTGCAGTCACAGCTACTGGTTTGCCCAATCCGGAGAGAACCGGCTGAATCTCACCTCTGCTAAGGAGTTCCTGTAACAAAAAGGAAGAGATAACTGGTAGCAGTCCTTTGCTAATTTTCCTTTTCCTTCTCCTTCTGTAGTATCTTCATTTTACACCCCATATGTTGCCATTTTAATATGTATTTGCCCATTTCTTCTACGTAATAACTGGCTTCTGTTTGACAATGCTCTGTTGAATAAACTTTGTTGGCTGGATTTAACTATAACACATGGTCATAGACCAGGGCTTAGATTTCACAGAAGCTGAATTCATATGCCTTACTCAGTCCAAACAAATCACATAGGAGAGTCTGACGGTAGAAGTAGAAGAGAGTCTGAAGGTACTCAGTGTGACTACCGTGTTTTTCTGTTCAGCAAACACAGAGTTTTAAAGTCATTCTATAACTTTCACATATGTTACTAGATGATAAAGTTGTGTGTCCTTCTTTAAACCATTAGTGTGATGCCATATTACTCATTTTTACAGCGTGGTTCTCATTACAGGTCATACTAGGGAGCCACTTGAGAGATTTCTTTCCTCCTCTGATACTTCCTCTGAAGGCATCCAAAATCTAGATGGAGAACTACCAAGTTTTTCACATGCTGAATTGGGAGAAAGAATAAACAAAACAGCTGTAGGTCTTGATCTGCCTTCATCCTTCAACACATGGGTCCAGTTTGAAGATACACCTTGGACCAACAGTTCAACAGAGCATCCACGTACAGGTTGGAATGTCACTTATTTATTGTGTATTATATCAGGGATTAACAATAGGCTATAACAATATTGTTATTAATTTTTACCAACCTGGTACTCTTCAATGTCCTAGATTAGAATTCCCATCATCACTCAGTTAACATTCACAACCTAATGGATATTAATTGGATTAATGAGGAACTGGGATGGCAATATATAGTTCAGCTTCTTTCAATTGGAGACTTTAGAAGTTTCTGTAGTATTTGACCTAAGATGTTTAAGACTCAACTTGTACTGTGGATATTTCTTAAGCAGGTTAGTAAAGGAAGCAAATTTCTAAGCCTTGGTATAAAGTATTCCTATTTTACAGAAGTGTATGTACATTGAAGTTGCCCAGAGTCAGTGTACCATCCAGGTATTAAACAAGTATATTGTAAAATACTTTCCATACAGATCATTGGTTGTTGCCTTATTTGCTAAGTTTTTGGTAGCAAATGATACAGCTTTTTAGGAGAACAATGGGTGGCAGGTGTTCTAGAACCTACATATGAAGGGGATCTAATCTGAATTTTGATTCGGTATTCCAAACAATTGGATGGAGTGATGTTTTTCATTTAAACTAATCAGTAAAACTATCACATCAGGGGATTGGGTTTCACACAGATTCTTCTTCCTGGAATATTTACTAAAACAGAAAATAATTAAGTTGATCTAGCATGTGGTGAGAAACAGGACAACTAAATTAATATTACATCCCAGTACATCAGATTATTTTTATTTCATTTTTTAAAGAAATGTTTTAAAAAGCTATGTTAGATGAAAAATAATGTCACAAACTTGAAATATGAAGACAGTTATTTCTTTTTTATTGCTGCTTTAAAAACAAACACCTTTAGCTCTTTTTTACCAGCCTTCAGCCTCAGAGTCAGAAGGAAATTTTTTATTGCTTTTAAGATAAAAGATGTCTTCTTCTTGCACAGATGTGCTGCATTACCATAACAAAGGTCTACTACTGGTTAGTTTGCAGTTTTAAAATATGTAATGTTGAGATTAAAATATTTGATTAGCTTTAGATTTTTAAAATAAAAATTCCTGTTTTCATCAAGTTATACAAGTAATGGCATGTGAAATATGACTACTATGGTATTAGTGGAATGATAAGAAAATAAGTAAATGAGGGCGTAAGAAGTGGCTTTGATCATCTCCTTGAAGCTATTTGTCTCCTGTGGGGAAAAAACCTAAAGCTATCAATTAGATTTACTGAAGGATTTATCTGCAACCTGGAAATTACCTTACTGAGACATGAAAACTAGAGTTAGAAAACATCTGTTTTGATTGCAATGTGTAACTTACACACTTCTCAAGGACTTTTTCTGATTAAATAACAGCCCTAGTAAATAATAACTTGATAAAATAATCCAGGTGACAAGGAAGTTATCTCACATCCTTGGGAACACTTATTCACATTAGGGCAAATCTCACATGATACTTATGATCTAGTCTAGAGCTAAAAAATATGAAGTCAGGGTTAATAGCAACAGAAAGAAAGCAATAACTAGAAATGAAGAGATATTAAAAGTACAATTTGGTGCCAGGGTAAAGGCTTATTGCAGTTGAATTGCTGAAAGTGTTATCAGAAGTCCAGTCTGCTTTACTATAACTTGCTTTCAAATACAGGATTGCATTACAAGGATACAGTATGACTGGAAACGTGGGATGAATTTTTTAGAAAAAAGTGAAACCAGGTAGAATTTAATTTCAGGGTGTATGGAATGATAGCTGTGATTTTAATAGTCTGATTGGTAGTTTCTTTTTGAATATGGCATTTGAGGAGAGACTATAACCATAATCCGATATTGTTGGAGTATCTACAGATTAATGTTTGCAGACAGGCATAGATCATTCCTGTCTGAACATATAGATTATGCATCTGTAAGTTTTATACATACTGCCTGATGTTCTGTTTACTAAGAAAAAAAGTTTAGAAATGTTGTATGCATGCAGCCGAATAACCTATATTATGATCTACAGTAGGCCTCAGACTTGCAGACCAGCAGAGTTAATTCTTCAGAAGAGTTAAGATATCTTAAATTCAATCATAATTCTGTCATAATAAAATGGAAGCTACTTAGATCCCAAATCATCATGATAAATCTGGCATTACATCATCTGTCTCAGGAAGTTAACAATTGCTCTATATAAGTTCCATTTTTCTCTATTAATATTAATCCTCTGAACTTGTAGAAGCACTCAGTTTAATTGTAAAGTCTGCCTAACACCAAAGCTTATCATTTAGAAGAAATCTGATGTGTTAATAGCGTTTGCTTTGCTCTGCTTTGTTCTCTGTTCTGCCTTTCCTGTCTGGTGTCCCACAGACTGTTACTTTCTTTATGACCAACTTTAGCTTTTTTTCTGATCCAATCTAACTGGCTTTGTCATTTTTGTGCTATTTGTGTCTTTATCTAAATATTGCAACTATACAGCACAGTTAATAGACATTGCTCTGTTATAAATTAAGTTGCTAATTTACAGCCAGCCAAAATTTCTCTCAGAAAGAACATAGAATAAGAGGGTTGGAAAGAACCTTACAGGTCTTCTACTCCAATCCCCTGGCCATGGTAGAATATCCTATACCAGTAATGGTACACCTTTTAGGCACAGAGTGCCCAAACTGTAAGGCTCGTGCACACACATGCACCAAAGTACCAGGAACCTGACAACTAGCTGGCTGGTGCACATGCATGCCTCGGAAACCCAACGACCAGATGGCTGAGCTGGGGCGATGGCGCACATGCCCACAGAGAGAGCTCTGCATGCCACCTCTGGCATGCATGCCATAGGTTCGCCATCACGGCCCTATACCATTCCAGACTTTCTTTGGGTTTAATGGGATGGATGCACATGATCATAGAAAGAATAACAAAATAACAAAACAAAATAATAGGGTTGAAAGAACCCTGGAGTTCTCTAGTCCAACCCCCTCCCCCCATCCAATCAGGAAACTCTATAACATTGCAGACAAATGGCTGTTCAAACTATTCTTAAAAACCTCCAGTGATGGAGCACCAATAATTTTTGAAGGCAAGCAGTTCCATTAGTTAATTGTTCTCACTGACAGGAAATTTCTCCTTAGTTCCAGATTGCTTCTCTTGTTGATTAGTTTCCATCCATTGCTTCTTGTCCTACACTCAGGTGCTTTGGATAATGGGTTGACCTCTTTGTTGCTCTTCTTTGCACTCTTTCTAGAGTCTCAACATCTTTTTTATACTGTGGCGACCAAAACTGGATGCAATATTCCAAGTGTGGTCTTACCAAGACATTATAAAGTGATACTAACACTTCACTTCTCCTTAAAAAAACTAAGGAAAACCTTAAGCATAAGTAAGTTCCTTACAACTATCCTGACCTGCTGACCAGATACCAGATGGTCTATTTTTAGGATGGAGTTAGCAAAAGTATCATGCAGAACACTCTCTAGTTTAGAAATTCTTGTCCAACCAATGAAAAGACAACCTAGATAATGGAAGAATTAGTGTCTTCAGCTGTTATTTGTGGCCATCATTTTCATTTCCCCTTTTCAAACAAAATGGCTTGGTTTTCTCTGTATGTTCATGGGAACGTTAAACCAGAATTTGAGAGTGAATTTGGGGAAGCATAGTTCTTCTGGTGTGTGCAATCAGATTATTTAACATCTGAAAACAGAAAATGGCAAAAATTTAAAAATAAAAATTCATAGTACAATAAAGATAGATTTAAAAGAAATAGGCTTCAGAAGGAGAAGATATACAAAAGAATAAACATAGGTCTCTCTCTGAGGAAAGACAAGTAGGAAACTTGAGTGAGGAATGTGCAAAATAAAACCAAATGCTAATGCGATTCAGTCAATATACCCAAAAGTCCAAATAGACTAGATTTCTTTCTGTTTCCTGCAAGATTTCTCTTCACATTTTGCAGGAAATATTTTCTCCCAGACAGCTATCTATTGCTCCCAGGTAAAATCCAAAATAAAAGATGCCATCAGAAAGTTTCATTCACAGGGGTGGAGGGTGGGAAGATGTTTGTGGTCAGAGATTATCCAAATGACCTTCCAGATTTACCTTCCTAGAGGTAGAAGGGATTCTGACACATTTCTTACCTAACAAGAATCTCTAGATGGTTGAATTGCTGCAGGTACCCTCATTTTATTTCCCTGCCTATAGTTCTCCCATGATATGAGTGTGTATACGATTCTATGTGCTTAGTGGGGAAAGGCTGGCATGTGCATCCTCTCTCCCCCTTTAGCTCTCAGAAATGGCATATTCTACTCATGTGCCCACCTACCAATCTCCTAGGCATCTTCAATGCCTTCCCTATTTCCTTCCAACAACCTTGATCAGGGTTCCAGCACAGCATGTTGCACCACATTTGATCCTCAAGCTTTCCAATGTCTTCACTTCCTTTCCTTCCTTCCCTTTCTCTGCCGCTGCTGATAATATCCCGTTCCACCAGTCTGCTTTCTCCTAATCTTTCCAGTACTATCTCTGTCCTCCAGTACTTATCCATGTCTCTTCAACAGCTGCTAACTCTGACCTTTGCCTGCTCTGACTCTTCCCCTTAAAACACTTGTGCCTGGAACATTGCCTTTTCTTCTTCACCCAGGACAAAGCAGCCCCATTTTGCCTATATCTGGACTAAATGAATGTGTTTGGTCTGTAAACAAGCCCTCTGGCAACCCACAAGTTCCATGTTCTGCACATGCCTCTCTTATCCTTGATCATCCCTTTATACAGAACTCTTTTTATGCCATTAAATGTAATAAACTTATTTTTTTTCTTTTAAGCCTCATCTCCAAAAATATTTTGTTGGATGTGTCCTCCTTTGGGATATTCAGAGAGACAACCTCTTACTTCAGAGAGCAGTTGGACAACTACTTCAGAGAATAGTAGCAGCCCAAGTATTACCCCTTCCTACACTGATCTTCAATCAATAAATACAGAGGATTTGACTAGTGGAAGAGCATCCGCTGAAGATTCAACTGGTAAGCAACATTTTATTTGTTTGTTTGTTTGTTTAATGTGTTTATAGATTATCTCATTCCAGACAACTCTACTCATGCTCTTTCCTTTTATTGGCCAAATGTTGTTGATTAAACTTACAGAATTCAGGATATCTGTTTCCAGTCAATCCACATCATAGGGAAATACCCATACTTCAGGCAGCATCAAGTAAGCTGGCTTGTCTTATTCCTACATTCTGGATGCTGTTATTCCAGTAATGAGGTGGCGGATATTGGACATGTGTTTGAACTTTTAGTTACAGTACTGTTTTGCCCCTGTGTCTTGGGACTTCTTTCACATTTTAAAGATCTCCAGCCCTTGTCTATGGAGACATTCAGTTATCCAGGTCATAGTTGTCCCACAGGTACTTTTTCAAAAGGCAACTGGACTTTCTTGTGGTTTTTTTCTTCAAAAACATTTCATTTAAGAAACTTCTTCAGATCAATTCAGAACTGAAGAAGCCTCTTGGATGAGAAGCAAAATGTTTTCAAGGAAAAAAACCAAAATCCAGTTGCCTTTTGCAAAAGCACCTTTGGGATCTCCAGCCCTTCCAGTTAAACCAGGATAGGATTCCATCCCCCCGCCCCCATTAATAGGTAGTATAGGGACTGTATTATGTAACATGGAGTTAATTATTTTCCCCTGCCATTGTCTCAAATAATTTAGTTTTCCATTTCTGTATATCCATTTACTTAACAAAACAAAACACCATATTTTTTGGAGTATAAGATGCATCACAGTATAAGATGCACCTTAGTTTTTGGGGAGGAAAATAGGGGGGGAAATCTGCCTACCAGGTATTCATCTGGCTAGCG
>JANHFT010003044.1:45551-67141 GCA_032467955.1 Pseudoxenodon macrops | reverse complement strand
CTTTGTTGCTCTTCTCTGCACTCTTTCTAGAGTCTCAACATCTTTTTTACATCGTGGTGACCAAAACTGAATGCAGTGTTCCAAGTGTGATCTTACCAAGACATTATAAAGTGGTATTAACACTTCACATGATCTTTTGGTGAATTTTGGAATTTAGGGGAGAGAGCGAGAGCTTTAATCTATGAAGCAATCAATGTTTACAGTGTTGAAATGAAATGTTGCTGGATTTTTTATGTTCAAAAAGACCTTTTAAAAGTGTTTATAATTACAACTTCTTTAGTTTAGTTTCTTTAGATCACAAAATTTAATCCCCCACTTATGCCTTTGGATGTGTGACATTATATTAGGTAGTTCCTTTTTGTGTGTGCTTATAATTTATATAGTGATCTAGATACAGCATATTGTATTTTATTTATTTTTATGGCTTCACAACTAAGTAAGATGACACTGGACAGCTTACAACATTAGAAATCCACAACATACAGTATAAATCATTTGCTTTCCCTCCCCCCATGGCAGCAGCAACACAATGAGACCAACTACTCGATCATCTAGATATCAATCAAACACTTAATATTCAAATTGTATCTGGCATGGTAAAAGCTGGAAAATATTTGGACTTCTTTCCCAATAGAAATGAAAACAATTGATTATATAATCCAGAGTTTGGGTAGAACAAATGGGAACCAGGAGTTATTGTCAGAGATACTCTAGTCCTATGAGGATCAGAAATTGTTAATTAATCTACTGCTACTCTACTAATTACAAAAGAAATTAAGAAATTGTAATAATCAAGGGCAACTATGAATTTTGTGATCACTTGAGAGCAGGTGATAATTCTTCAGGATGAGTCATTTTTCTCACCAGGCTTCTGATTGGCCAATGCACAATTTCCTTTCATGAGATTGTCAGCAGGATGGTGATTCACAATTAGATCCACAATATCAGTTTATGTTCCCTCTGGAAAATTCCATAGGGCTTGGAATTTTCTGGAAAACTCATGATACATGAGCAAAAGTAATCAGAACATTTTGTTCCTACACTTTACGTAATTTCGCTTACCTGACTTATTTTGCTCAAATACAGTGTAAATCTGATCGAATGCCCACGCAAAACACCAATCAATAGAATAAACATGACCAGACAGCTAGAATATCTGAAGCTCTATTGAAATAGTAACAATTAGCAAAAACAACAGCTTGTGCCAGGGATTAATTTTCATCAATGTTAAAATAGTCCAAACGAAACTAGAACAGAACTTAGAAAATGCTATGTAATAACAATCTTTCTGGCTGAGCATCAAAGAAGGATGATAAAAAGAAAATGATATAAATTAGGGGAAAATGTGGAGGCTGTCAATCAGAATGAAGGCTGTATAGTACTGGCAACCTGTAGCTTTTCTTTGAATAGAAAAACATATAAAATACTTTTCATTCATCTCAGTTCACTGAATGGCTCAAGTGAGAGACTGAGCTGTATTTGAATGATTGTTAGATCATACATAGCAAATGTATTTAACTCTATATTTAGCTTACTGGCTCAGATATGTAACTACCACTTAGTAGCGTATTAGAATAATATTGTTCTATATCCAAGGCAGATCTTCACTTCAACTTCAGGTATTTTCCCACTTGACTAGAGTGAGAATATTAAAAATGTTATGATACATGTGTATGTACAGATATACACATATAGTACATACCAGTACATACACACAATTGAATAAAATTTGTAAAAGTATCTGATTGTAAGCAGTGAAGTTTGTCACTTGCATGTTTGCATTACTTTTTCAGGACTGTGTTATGTATTCCTTCCATCCTTGAATTGACAGAAAAATATGTTGCATAAATTATGCTGCCCACACAGCTGAGCTTTATTATGTCTTTGTTATAAAGTCAGGAATTGGTGGTGTCCTTATTTCATTTAGGAGCATTTTGGTGCACTAACTGATATTTCCCCCAGATTCCTTTCTCCTTTCTCCTGACAATAAAAACACTCCAATTTGCTGCCCTTAAGGGCTGAGTATGTTCTCATTCCAACTTCATCCCATAACCTTCCTATGCATCAGAATGTCAGTTTGTTTTGAAATAGGACTATTGATCCTTTGTCAAAACACTCAACAACTTGGGAGCTTCCAAAGCAAATAGTTGTCCTTGTTCTTTTGTGACTTTATTATGTCAAAGTGTCCCTCCTTTAGTTGTAGTGGTAAGGCTGTCTAGATTCTCATTCCAACTTCATCCAACTAAATGAGAGAGAAGAATCATGATCTAAGTCCAATGGTCAGAGTTGAATCAAGATTCTTTGGTTCGCTCTGTTTTGAGTTTCTTTTTGTCGTCATTTGGGGAAAATAATCAAGAAGCAAAAGCAGTGGTATGGCTGGTTTTGGATGGAGCTAGACTAGTCTGTCTTTAATACTCTCAAGACCCCACCAACTCTCTTGATAACATCCCACCAACCTTAGAATCATGCTACAGCTTGACTTCCCCTTTGATGCAATATTGGTATATAACCAGACCAGTGGTGGGTTCTTCCCAGTTTTATTACCTGTTAGGTCATTGCACGCTTTGTGTGCGCACTTTGTGCTTCGTATGTGTGCACACGCACCAAACAAACACTGCACACGCATGCACACTTTACAAAAACTGTTCACTTCCCCATTTCTACTGGGGAGAGCACAGTTGATTCCTGTGGCAATCCACTCTGACACGCTAATCAGCTGAGAAGATAAAGAGTAGAAAGGAGCCTGGGTGGACGGAAGAATGTCAGGAAGAACCGGTTCCCAATTAGGTGATTGTCACCACTAACGGTTCTCCCAAACCGCTAAGAACCCAACACTGAACCAGGCATTGGAAAGACAGAACATTGTGCAAACATATGAGTGACCCTTTGTTGCTCTCATCATCTTGGTTCTTGGCTATCATCCTTAAATGATGAAGGGAGATAAGTGGGACAGTTCCTCTTGTCTTTGGCCATTAAGCTGAAACACAATTATGCAGCAAATGTATGACATAAACTTCAGACATTAGGGCTGTTAAATAAAATATTTAGGAGATACTTTAATTATAGGAGGAAAGATTTGGACTGTATTTGACATAACAGTCCTATCAGCTAAGATATTTTTAATTTTGTTCTGCACATTTTATAGAAAGGAAAAGAGCTTGCACCTCTCTTATTTTGCTTCTATAACATCCAAATAAAAGCAGATTGAAAATAAAAAGCATGCTTAATTCAGGGGCACGATGCTGATTATAGTGTGACTTATGGTAAAAACCCATAACAACAACCTACCTAAATTTTACTTGGCATTATGGGCTGGGAATAAGCAGAGGCATGTTATTTTTGTACCATAGTAAGTTGATTTGAGAATCAGCCTTATGTCTCTGACTCACACACACGCACACACATTATTTATCTATGATCATTTTCTTATAATCTTATAATATGCACTAACCAATTTTCATATTTGGATTGCTCTTTAATGAATGGGGAGGAATAATATTCTTCTGTCTCTTTGAGAATTGAAAAGTCTCTAGGTCATAATTTCATTTCAAGGCCAGTTATTTATGGGAAGGAGTGGAGGTAGGAGAACTGGAAAAAAAAAGATATGCACTCCTGCCCTTTGTAAGTTTAGCACATACGACTGTAATAGAATAATTATATCTATCATGGGTAGCAATTTGACAGAGAGAGAAAGCTACTAGATGTTTATGCTACCATTGTAAAGTTGAATACAGGATGTGGGACTCAGTGGAAGTTAAGAGATTACCCACTTTTGGATACCCAAAAGTGGCTAATCAGAGACCAATGTCCATGATGTTTGGTATCATCCATTTGTTAATGTTAAAAACTTTAAGTCTAATTCATCTTTTTCTCAAGCAGCTAGAAAACCCTGAAACACACAATAACTGAAAAAGAGCAGGGAAATCACTGAAATTTACTCTGAATTATTCCCCCATTTCTCAAAGTCTTTAAATAAAAGTAGATTCTTAAAAAAATAATTCCCTGGATTTAAGATAGAACTGTTATTCCCAAGTCTGCACTTCCTCTTTTTCTGTTTCTTCTGATTTCCAATTCTTAATACCTTTTTGTTCTGCATATAAAATATTTAGAGTGCGTATGATAACTTCACCAAGTTAGAACAACAAATAAAGCACATTGTCTAAATAGGGTCCAAAGTCTCAAGTCCACCCTCCTCCACCTCATTCTGCTTTGTAACTGGGATGTTTTACCGCTCCAAGTGTTTCTGAAATGGTGATTTTTGCCTCTGAAGTCCCCTTAGTTGTCATTGTTTGGTCTCTATAAAAGAAAAACGATGATGCACTGGTTCTGTTATTCTTTATCAGAATTGCATTTTCTTCTTTTAATTTAGAAAAAATTAAATGATGAGAACGGTAATGTTGTGTGACCTATTACGTGTGGAACTTTTAAAGAAATTACAGTAGCTGTGCTATGCAAGTGTAAGGATCTCCGTATTGAAATCAGGAATGGTAATACTTGAAAATATTGCCCACTGCTGAAGAAATACTACAGAGAGCATAAAATAAAAGTACCATATTTTTCAGAGTATAAAATGCACGAGGTATAAAACAAACCTTAGTTTTTGGGGAGGAAAATAGGGGGGAAAATCTGCCTAACAAGTATTCATCTGTCTAGCGTCCTTAATCTGGTCAGTTTCAGCACATTTTTTTATCCCCTGATTAGGGCTGAAAAAAACTTCTTCGGAGGGAGTAGCAATAAAAAAAGCCTGAAAATAATTAGGTCTGAAAAAAAGCTTCTTCGGAGGGAGTAGCAATGAAAAAAGCCTGCACAGATTGCTTCATTCACTAGCGCTTCGTTAGGGGTGAAATAAAGCTTCAAAAAGGCTACACACGGAGTATAAGACACACCCAAATTTTCAGCCTCTTTTAGGGGGGGAAACTGTCTTATACTCTGAAAAATATGGTATATGTTAACTTATCTGATTTGGGCTTAAGAACAATTCAGAACCCTAAGAAAACAGTTTTGTGTGGACATTGTGGGCTGTGATCCTTTTAATAATGTGATTGACACATTATTTATTAGTTTAATCTAAGATACATTTTAATTCGTCCTCAGTAAAGAAAAAAAGCGTTTTTTTGTTTAGATTTCCTCACAGTTCAATTTTTATTTTTCTTCTCATTAAACACCTCAAATACCAATTAAAAGGAAAATGGAGAATAAAACACTGTATTTGGGACTGGCTGTTTTTGATGAAGTAACCAATTGATTGAAATTGGAGCTCCAGGGAGCAGTGCCCAGACATCTATTAGCTCATGCTTGAGGTTTGTTGATGGTTATCATAGCTCAGACATGGAAATGGAAATTTAAAAAAACCACTGCTGTAATTTCCTGAACTGTCCTAAAGAGATTTTGAGGAAAAGATATAATTTAATAGGTGTGTTTGAGTGTAATAAAGAGACAATTTAACTCTTGACTGCCATCAGAGTAGATGTAAAGCATTCAGAAGCTAAAATATTGACCACGCAGGGCAGACATAAAACCGAAATTAAAACATGTTTACCTCTGATTTCATAATCAACTCCTTTTGCATCCAGTGGTTCATTTGTTAATAAGTATGCTTAGATTACAACATCAGGCTGGGAGGGAAAAAAATCCCACTCCCCTTTAAACTGTCTGTTAGAGATTCAAGCATTATATTTCTGAGAATCTGCCCAGAGTTTGAAGTATTTGGGGATTTAAACCATTATGGATATATAAATGTATTAAAGTAATTATGTAGTTGTTGGGAGTCAGGGAATATACAGATTGAGTAAAGTAATTAAATATCAGATTAACTATTCATTATAAGGTGGATATAATAATTCATTATAAAGTGGATGTAAATAAATGCAATCCTAAACTGCATTAGTAGAAGGATAGAATCAAGATCACATGAAGTTATAGTACTATTTTACAAAGCCTTAGTAAAACCACACTTAGAATACTGCATCCAATTTTAGTCACCACAATATAAAAAAGATATTGAGATTCTGCAAGGAGTGCAGAGAAGAACAACAAGAGGGGCTGAAAGCTAAAACATAAGAAAAATGGTTACAAGAATTGGGTATGTCTAGTCTAATGAGAAGAAGGACTAGGAAAGGCATGATAATAGTGTTCCAATATTTGAGGGCCTCCTACAAAGTCAAGGGGGTAAAACTATTTTCTAAAGCATCAAAAGGCAAGATAAGAGACAATGGATGGAAACTAGCCAAGAAGAGAAGCAACCTAGAACTAAGGAGAATTTCCATAGTGGTGAGAACAATCAACCAGTGCAACAACTTGCCTTCAGAAGTTGTAGATGCTCATCACTGGAGGCTTTCAAAAAGAGACTGTACAATCATTTACCTGCAATGATATAGATGCATGATGGAAAACCTATGGCACGTGTGCCACATATTTGCCAGCACAGGAGCCATTGCTGTAGATCACCTCCGCTGATTTTTGGCTGTCCACGCCACCTCCCCTCCCAGGAGTCTCCACACGGCCCGTTTTGAGGTAAGTAAAGGGCTTGCGTGGAGACTCTGGGAGGACGTTTCAGGTCTTCCGAGGGCCTCTGGGGAAGTGGGGGAGGCCATTTTTGTCCTCCCCAGGCTCCTAGAAAGCCTCTGGAGCCTGGGGAGGGCGAAAACCAAGCCTCCCTGTCTCATTTCCAGCTTCTGGAGGACCTCTTGGGGGGGAAGGCCGTTTTTGGCCCCCTCAGGTTCCTAGAAAGCCTCTGGAGCCTCAGAAGGGTGAAAAACCCACCATGCCACCATATGTCAAAAGCGGAGGGAGGGGAAGTTATGCATGCATGTGGGGGGGCAGGGCGCATTGAATTATGAGTGTGGACACGGACATGCATGACACCCCCACTTTCCCCCCCCCCCTGCTTTTGGTACGCAATGGCAAAAAGGTTAGCTATCACTGATATAGGGTCTTTGCTCAAGCAGGTGGTTGGACTAGAGGACCTCCAAGATCCCTTCTATCTCTATTCTATGTTCTATGTTCTAAGTGGAAATAACACAAATAAAAATTGAAGGTTCAATTTTATTGTTTATTAGACAATTGTTTATTGTCTTAAACAGATAAGATCTATACATCAACAAAAAAATTCAGAATTTATTATTTTATTTTAATGTGAAATTATGGGACATGAACAAAATCCATTGTTACCGGTATTTGAGTAAATTCAGGACAGTATGTGATGCAGACAAAGTAGAACAAATAATTGACACATACAGTTACAGTACATGATCTGTGACATATAATTTTTATCTAAGATTTTCTAGAATTCGATGAAGATTAATTTTCACTGAAAACTCAGTATAATGTATCAGAAAATCTTCAGATTGCAGATTTCATGTGCAGATTCCAAAGAAATCCTGAAAGATTTTTTAGTCAGGTATCCACACCTGAAGATACTTTGACAGAGCATTTATTGTTTCTGGAAAAAAAGAGAGGAAGGAAGTTCGAAAGGTAGCAATTGATGTGTTTTGTTAATAACCATAGATTTAATTATATCTCTTGGGTATAATTCAGAGAGTTCTGACTGGACGAAAAGTAGTTGTTATGTGCTTTGTAGAGTTCTCTGTAGTAAACTGAGTTGAGAAGAAGTGGGATGCTTGCCAGTCCTAAAACATTATAGCACACAGCTAAATCATACTGAATAAAAGAATCTTGGCTCCGCAGATTAGGCAGTTAGTATTCTCCAAAGTGCTTTGCCGTGTCTCTTTTGTGACATGATGTTCTCTAACTGCACAGCATTAGAATTTGGTTGGGAAACTTTGCATAAAAGAATTGGAACACTTTTGGGTGCTTTGCTTTCAGGAGTTTGTTTCTTCTCTTGCTTCTGGGCTGATTTGTTTGTAGAGGCTGAACTGCCTGAAGCAATATAATATCAGTGTGAACTATGGGGTATCCTTGGAGATTAGCAAGATTTTCTTAAGTCTTTTCTGTTCTTACCCTCTTTCAAGACTGAAGCTAACAGGCGTTTTATTCCATAGCAACTTTGCTAAGTCTTTCCCTCTGCTTTTTTTTCTCCCTCTTTGTGAAATATATAAAAACAGTTTTGTGTGTTTTATTAGCAGAGAATGTAAAAGGAATGCTTTGAATGCCATAATCTCTCTTCATGCTTTGCATTAATTCTTAGCCATAAAATGAAACAAGAGGTGAACCTAAAATGCTCAAATATCTGCCCATCCTTCATTCCTTTGTTTTCTCCTTTCTGGGAAAGCAACCCCTTGCCAGGCACGAACATATCCCAATAATCCCTTTTTTAAACCATGTTTTCATGACATTGCTGTGAGCAATTTAAAACCATCCTTACCTATTCCATTTAAACTGATTTTTCCCTCTTGTTCTGCTACAGTTTTTGCCATGGATGTGATCCAGCATACTTTATCAACAATATGTTGCTATAGGGTTAGAGCTGGAATTTGCCCAGCATTCGTGGGCCACTTTACACTGCTATGGGTATACAATCCCACATTACTGATCATTGGAAACTGCCCTTCATGTTCATTTGGGCTTGAGCTGCAGAATTAGACACCTGATTTCTACAAAGACATTGTTTCCCTAGTACAGTGATGGCGAACCTTTTTCTTCTTGCGTGCCAAAAATGGCAGTGCCCGCTAGCACACATGCACGTGCCAGCACACAATTCCCCCACTACACTGTGCATGTGCGCATCCCCCTGCATGTGTCCCCTCCATTGGGCCGTTTTTTGCCCTTTGGAGGTTTCAGGAGGCTTCCCTGAATCCTCCGGAGGGTGAAAAATGGCTCAACAGGCAAACCGGAAGTTCGGGAATGGACTTCCGGTTTGCCCATTGCGCCGTTTTTCACCCTCCAGATGCTTCCCTGAAAGCTCCTGAAGCCTCCAGAGGGCGAAAAACGGCTAACAATCAGCTGGCCAGCATGCGCATGCGTGCTGGAGCTGACAAGGCAATGCTTCGCATGCCCTCAGAAATAGCTCTGCGTGCCACCTGTGGCACAAGTGCCATAGGTTCGCCATCACTGGCCTAGTACTTAGAACTTCGTCGTCTTCGGTCTGACCTAAGCATAGTACATAAAATCATCTGCTACAATGTCAATGAATACTTCAGCTTCAACCCAAACAATACAAGAGCACACAATAGATATAAACTTATGATAAACCGCTCCAAACTGAGTTGCAGAAAATACGACTTCAACAACAGAATGGTCAATGCCTGGAATGCACTAACTGACTCTGTGGTTTCTTCCCCAAATCCCCAAAACATTAACCTTAGACTGTCTACTATAGACTTCACCCCATTCCTAAGAGGTCTTTAAGGGGCGTGCCTACCGCCTCTGTCCTATGGTTCCCTTTTATCCGAATCCATCTCATGTATTCATAACATTGTTTAAACTTGTATCTGTATATGCTTGACGAAAATAAATAAATAAATAAATACGTTCATAGCACTTGTCCAGGCCTATATGTGCTTCTTGTAAATATGGGTATAACACTCCTCTGAAAGAACAGTAGACTGCACTAGACCTATGGTTTACTGACTGTTGAGAGAGTCCTAGTCTTGAGCTGCACAGAAAGTCAATTTAAATAAGGCAGCCAAATTACATTACTTGGGTATTTCAAGGTAAACCCAATGTATACCCATGTAGGTATATGCTGGACCAGCTGGACCTTTTAAGAGGTCTTCAATCCCCATTGTCATAATCCAAATGTGAAATGATCAAAGCCTGAATGACTGTGAGTAGGGCTTCCTGGTCTAGAAAGGAGGAGCAGAAGACAAAACTATGCAAAGGCCATCGTAGCTATGGTTACTACCTGCTCTTTTACCAGAAGCTAAAGAGTCTAAAAGAACCTCTCAAATTGTATGCCAGTTCTCACTGTGTAAATGCCAGTCTATTAAAAACTAAACATGGTAAATTCACATATCCAAGCCCATAACCACTAAGATTAAGCCAGAACTTATTTTAGAAAGCAAAAATGTATTAGGTATTTCCCTTTTGGAAAATTAAAATAAATACATAAGTCCACACCAAGTTCCCATATTTGTTTTATTTCCTTGGTAAGATTTATTTTACTAGTGTTTTATCCAAATTTATTAATTGCTTTCTCCCAATCCTTTAAGGATGTTTTCCTTGCCATAGTATAATATTAATCTTCAGTTTTCTAAATTTAGCTTTTAGTTTGATCCTGAATGAAACTAGTTCAAAATGAAACTGTCTGCTCTTTAATTATTTAAGTAGATCTTATTCTTTAAGTGTGCACATGTCTAATATTACAAACTGAAAGTTGTTTTCTCTTACATAATTTTGTGTTGAATAATATAAATTTTTATTGGAAACAGAAACTGGCTGAACCTGATGGCAATGGTGGAATTTGTTCTTTTTATTAAAATTTTCCTTTCTCACTGTTTGACTTTTATTAATCCTTTTATAACAGTTCAGGCTATTGCTTTCTTGTTTTAAAAAGAAGCACTTTCGTTACTAGAAGCATTAGTTAGCCTGATAAGGGTTTCGGTGCAAGTTCTTACTCAAAGAAATGGCATTGTGAACTATTGTGTTTCTAGACACGATCAAATAAAACTGCAGGTAAAGACTGCAGCAAGATTTGAAAGATTATCTTTTTTTTTTCTAGCACTAACTGATTCTGCCTTTTAACTGATAAATGACCTCTCTGGCATGGTTATGAATTTTAAAGAACATCAAGCAAAAAATGTTGTTTTGAAATTAGTTTCCCTTGTGTTTTACAGTAAAGCAGTGGAGCAGCCCTTCTGTTTCACAGACCCGGTTAATATGGGTGACCGAGCACATCTTCATTAAACTGTTGGCATTGCTGTGTTAGAGGATTTATTTGGTCCTAGCCTACTTTCAGATCACGACCTTAATGAATCAACAGTAATGACTGCACTCTGAAAATGTTTTGTCGAGTTGTCATGGATCCGAAAGCAATTAGTAGTTCAGTACCTTGTATTTTGGAAGAAGGGATGACCCCAGTGCTTTCTTTTTCTTAATAAGAGAGTCTAGCTGTCACAAACTTTAAAATTCACTTGTCTGATTGATCAGCATGTTACCACGTTCACCCAAATCAAGATTTTGGAATTTTAGAATGTTCTATTCAGCTTATGAACTAAGCCAGTGGTGGGATTCAAATTTTTGTATTACCGGTTCTGTGGATGTGGCTTGGTGGGCTTGGCTTGGTGGGTGTAGCAGGGGAAGGATACTGTAAAATCTCCATTCCCACCCTACTCCAGGGGAAGGTTACTGCAAAATCTCAATTTCCTCCTGATCAGATGGGACTCAGGAGACAGAGAATAGATGGGGGCCGGGCCAGTCAGAGGTGGTATAATACCACCATTCAAAATTTCCACTGCCGGTTCTCCAGAACTGGTCAAAACCTGCTGAATACCACCTCTGAAGTAAGCACTTAAAAAAAACCACAAATGTTTATATAGCATTCTATTTCAGGCCGCAAAAGATTTCCAGAAGGAAGATCCTGTAGGAATTTAGGGAAAGCTAACATGCTAGGGTTGGTGATTTACACTAACAATAAAAAGGAATTTAAGTATTTTCAAAATTAAAGGAGATGAATATATTATTCATTGAAGATGACAAAATACAAGCAAGATACAAAAGACTAATGCACTAGCTACTCGGCTTATATTTTGGTTCAGTCTTCTCCAAATAGAGAGTATGTGTTTCACTAGGCAACTGTGAAGACTAGAATTAAAGCTTGGGGTTCATAGTCAATGGTCAAATATGGCCTATTTACTTTTAATGAATATAAATCATAAATTGCCACTTATAGTACTAAAGGAACTAGTGATATCTTGCTGCACCTTATTGTTCAACTAGTCCTCGACCATGATTGAGCTCAAATTTTATGTTGTTAAGTGAGTTTTGCCCTATTTTATGACTTTTCTTGCCACAGTTATTAAGTGAATCACTGTGGTTGTTAAGTTAGTAACATGGTTGTTAAGTGAATCTGGCTTCCCCATTGACTTTCCTTGTTCATAAGATCACAAAAGGGAATCACTCAGGATCTGCAGCCATCATAAATATGAGTCAGTTGCCAAGCATCTGACTTTTGATCATGTGACCATGGGGATGCTGCAATGGTCATAACTGTGAAAAACGACTATAAGTCACTTTTTTCAGTGCTGTTCTAACTTCGAACAGTCACTAAGCAACCTGTTGTAAGTCGAGGACTACCTGAATTACCTTTGAGGATTTCTGATAAATTGATGGAAGTGTCAGGTGCGTAGAGGCACTTAAGGCATTTTCCAAAAGAATAAAATGGAGGATACAGGAAACTACCAATCTAGCAATTTCTAAACATCTTAATTACAGTGTAGTAATCATAAGAAGCCAATGTAGGTATGGCAATACCAAATTTTGCAATCACTTTATTCTTTTTTAGTATTAGTAGATTGTGAAATTGATGCAATTACAGTTTGATTTCTGCAAAGCATTTGATAAAATGTCCCACATTATTCTGCTTTGCAAACCAGTAAAGCATTGGGGGGATGGCAAAGCTATCAGGGTAAGTATAAAACCATTTTTCAATAGCGCTCTTCGATGATTTCTCATCAAAATGGAGTGAGATATTGAATGGGGTATTATAAGGCACAGTCTTCTGCTTTGTAGGAATTCATTTTTATTAATTATTTGGATGACAAATACTAGTCAGATTGCAGATGAGATAAGATTTATATCCCTAGAAGATAGAAATAAAATCTGAAATTAACTTGATACATTAGCAAAACGGGCTGAATATTTTTTAAAAAGCTTTATCCTTTATAGTGATGACATTCTTCACTTAGAGAACAGAAATTAAATGCACAGTTCTAGAATGGAGATACCTGGCTTGATAATAGCATTTGGAATAATCTTAGAAACAATTTTGGAATAATAGTTAATTGCAAGCTGACTATGAGTCACTTATGGGACATTGTTGCAAAAAAAAAGGCAAAATATTTTATTCATATCCAGAGAAGAATAATATTGGCCAGTCTCCCTGCAAGTAATGTGTCCAATTCTGGTTACCACACCTCAGAAAGAATTCAGAGAAACTGGAACAGGTTCAGGGAAATGAAATCACGATGATCAGAGGACAGGAAGCAAAGTCATATGATTGAAGGCAACAAGAATGTTTAGTCTTGAGAACCAGAAGACTGAAAAGGGTGTATGATAATCACTTTATAACGGCTAGAATGGTTGAGGTCTGTTCTTGGTCATAAAAGATGAAGCTGAGAGAAAAGTGTAAATTTTGCCTCTTCTATCTAGAAGACAAAGCTTAAAATTTCTTCTTAAGGCTGTCTTTGGGAGAAATACCCTTCACTTCAGTCTTCACAATAACAATATCCTTTTTAGAAAATAGGTACAGTTAATTGACTGCCATTTTAGTCATTTATATTAGAAAGACAAAGATTAATAAATACATAATAGCAATAGCACTTAGACTTATATACCACTTCATAGTGCTTTTATAGCCCTCTCTACGCAGTTTACAGAGTCAGCCTCTTTCCCTCAAAGAGTCAGCCTCTTTCCCTCAACAACCTGACTCCTCATTTTAACCACCTCGGAAGGATGGAAGGCTGAGTCAAACCTTGAGCCAGTGAGATTTGAACTGCCAAACTGCAGCTAGCAGTCAGCTGAAGTAGCCTGCAGTACTACACTCTAACCACTCTGCCACCTTGGCTCTAATGCAGACCAAAGCACAGTATACACCCTACAAATTTTCCATTAATGGCATCCTTGCCTGTAAATCAGAAGTTAGTTCAAGTCAATTCTGAATTATAATACTTTATTTAGCCACAAGGTGGTGTAACCTAATATCAAGTTCACTTAAAAAAAATATGTAATTAGCTTATACTAAATCTCTGTATCACCCTCTAAGACTAAGTAGTGAATATAAACCATCAGATCTGATGTGTAGATCATTTATTGCCTATTATTTGACCCCAAAAAGCCACTTGCTGAAATGCAAACATTGTATTGTTTGTATTTCAGCAAGTGGCTTTCCAGGAGTCCAATTCTGCTGACTTTTTATAGATTAAATGGGCAATCTCTTCCATGGAAAACTAAGTCCAGGTAAAAGTTCACTTTAATAGTCCAGTAGGGGATGTTCATTGTTCCTGATTGACAAAATAGAAAATATGTCATAATGGCAATGTTGCAATTTGCATAAGAATATCATTACACAACTGACAAAAATATGCATATTTGATTTGATGTTCATTTGCATAATGAAATAATGCAATTGATGAAGATGATGTCACTTGCATAATACCCTTATACAATGATGTAAATCATTATGAATGTTGGCCTGCTGTATTGTATCATTATCCAACACTTTGAAGTTTCAATATATTCTATTATTTTATATACTGTATGCCTTTACGGAAGAAAAGGAAATGGATATTGCAGGCCTACAATATTGTCCTTATGGATTATCATGACATCTTTGGGAGATTCCAAAGAGCAATAAGAACTTCCACTTCTGGGTCAACAATTAAAATAGTCGGGAGTTTTTTGGATTTGTTGGATTCCTATTTCCATTGTTTTTCATGCTGGGGATTATGGGAGTTTTCCTAATACATCTGGAGATCATTGGATGAGGGAAAATTACATTACAAGTTCATCCCTTTTCTTTAAACCTGAAAAGTCAACTTTGAGAGTATTAGCCAGTGCCTTGAATAAGAATGTTTTTTTTTCAGTCCAAAGACTTTATCTTCAATTCTGATTTTAATGTAAATTGACTTTTGAGCGTAGATGATTGACACTGGTGGTATTATTGTAAATTAAGATGCTTTAAAATATTCCCCCAACTACTTAGTAGTTTATCAGCATGCTTTTAGAGAAAAATATGTTGTAGTTTAAATACCATTTATTATTGACCTACTCACTCATGGAATATAAGATTTTCAGATTGTCAGAAGAGGATTTATGATCCGTTTGTGTGATCTGAAAAATGCCTGGATTTAATATTAATTAAAATAAATCAAACTGCCTCTTTAAGAGATTTAAAAAAAAAATCTGAAGTAGTTCTTCATAAAACAAAACAAATAAAACAAGTGACATTCTTCATCCCAGAAACGGGATGATCTCTATAGTTCAGATTTATTTCACAATAGGGTTACTGGATCTTTAAGTGCTGAGTTTTGCTGCCCACAGGCAGTTAATTAAAAAACAAGTGATGCCTCCATGGCCCTGTCCTTTGTGCTTCTCCCTTCAGGTAACACTTCCTTTCCTCCCCACCACAGAAATCATTAGCCAGTTCCAAGTATATGAAGGTATTATGCTGCCTATTTTCTTTTGAGTCTCTCTCTCTCTCTTTTCCTTCCTCCCTGGGTGTGCCTTGTTTGATTTGCAAGTAACCTGCTAAGTTCTCTCCCAGCTTCCCTCCCCTCCCTTACGCCCTGCCCACACCAAATGAGCTGGGCTGACTGAGGCAAGCAAACAGCCAGAGCTCCTGCTCAAGCATGCATAATGCATACCGCCCCACACCACTCCCACAGCCCTAGTGATGCAAAGGGAAGCCTCGCCACGGCAGGCATTCGAATAGGCGTTTTACTCAGCTAACTAACACACGGCACCTTCTCCTGAGTGCCACAAGGTATTTCTTTCATTTTAGCTTTGGGAAGGAGGCTGGCAAGTTTAAAATGGGCAGTAAGGCAAAAACAGAAGCAAATGTTGTTTGGGGCAAAGCGGGGGTGGGGGATTGAGTTGAGCAACACATTGCTTGTGATATCTTTGAAACTCTGGTGCTGAAGGTTTAAGTGCATGTGTAACCTGAGAATACTAAGGTGGCGTAAGGAGCATGTGCTTTTAACTGGTGATTTGAGCTGGGAGCCTAGAGGGATGAGACCGACTGCCCTTTACCTGCATCTGCACCTTGGCAAACCTGCTTCTTTTTGGGTCTAACTTTTATAAAAAAACAAAAAATCGACTCATATACCTAGACTGGCTTCATCAGGGAAGAGTTTGCTCCTCATTTTAAGAAGAAATGGTTATGTTTTTAGCACACTTGCTGAATGGCAAAGAAGGGGAAGCTTCTTAGTTACTTGGGGTTAGTCTAAGGTTTCTGTTTGTTATGGTTTTCTTAAAATAAACAACAGAATGCTCCATAAAGCATGTCAGCATCTAAAAATAGTGACAGGTGTATTTCAGTACAGTATTTTGGTTTGTTTTACAAGCTCATAAGACAATTACAATGAATTTCATTTTCATGAATTAAACCAGCTTCTGTAAAATCCCTCACTGATTACAACTTTTTTTTTTTAAGAGTTTCATTCCATCTTTCGTTTCACATTTTTGTAAATTTTATATCCAACACTGAAAAGTACTGCTGGGATAAAGTTAGTGAGACCTCTGAATGACTTGCACTAAAATACTCAACTATTATGGAAAATGTTAAATCTAGCAAGCTGTCAGAGAAAAGGGAGTTATCTGAAAAATACTCTGTTCTATAGTGTAAAAAATGCAGGCATGCATTCAAATCATTCATTGATATGGCGATGAGGAAAACAAATCTTGGTTTTAATAATATTTGGAGAAAATAAATCTTCCTAGGAAATCACTGCTGTGACCTTAAAGCCAAGGCTTTAATTTTATAAGTTGCTAAGTGAATAATTTTGTTATAATAATTGTATAATTAGATATTCTTCTAGGTAGAGTTGCATTTATTTGTTTCCTTCTTTTCTCTTTGGCTGGACAAGTGCCAAGTAGTGTTTAATAATTGGTCTCTATTCAATAACACCACCGCACCCAAAGAATCTTGAGGCTTCCTTCAATTGCCTTTTGAATAGGTCACAATTTATAGCACAAGAGAGCTCTGTGGCAACTTAAAGACACGTAAAAGCATTGGGCTAGTGCAGAATGCATCTACTGAAGTGGGACATACAAAAGTTAATGCTACAATTAGTGGTCTTTATAACATACTTCTTTTGGGAAGTTCCTTCCCAAATCTTTTGGACTAGAAGTCTACTTTTACATGTTGAATGTATTTGTGGAAATCTTGCAGTTCTATAAGCTTTATTTTATCTTCACTCCCCAAATCCAGAAATTATACACCGTATATCGAGCACTATCTATTTGCATTTGGTCTTATATTGAAGTGGAGGAATATCGGAGGAAAAGCAGTGATGATGGAAGTATTTTTTTTTCTTGGCTGTATGTGTGGTAGCCACAAGCACACTACTGTAGAAAGAGCTATTAGTAGTAGGTTTAATGAACCTTAAGGAAAGCAGAAATTGGGTACAAGCTTCACATATTATTAGGATTAGAGTTTGAGGTATGGGAGGGAGCTCTGAGTATATACATAGAAAAAGTACCATCTAGCACAGTATCTCAATCTTGGCAACTTTAAGATGTGTGGATTTCATCCTCCAGAATTCCCCAGGCTGTCTACACATACACACCCAAGATTCAAATAGCCCCAGGGGTGGGTTCTAATTTACCTCGCCACCAGTTTGCTTCCTCCTGCGTCGCGTGGGTGCGCGCATGCGCAGTACAAAAAATTCCACACACACACAAAAAAGACCAAAAACAAGATGATGACACATGTGCAGTGCCAGAAACTCGGCTTCTGTGCATGTGCAGTAGGGGGGGGAAACCGAAAAAATTTTTAAAAAAGTTTTTGGGGAAAAATAATTCCCAAAAAAAGATGGTGACATCACCAGCAGCTTACTACCTATTCTATAGAACCAGTCCGAACTGGTAGAAACCCACCTCTGAATAACCCCCACTTTTTTGACGGGGTTGTTGGTGAGCATAACTGAAGCCTCCTTTTTTTTCTTCTTTGTTCTCATCTGGGTTTGCTATCTCTGCCATCCTTGTTCTTTTTTGTTTTGTGTTGTTATTTAAATGTATGTTTACAATACAAGCTTAAGAGCATTAAGAGACATTAACAGTAAACATTAAGAGTTATTAAGCGCAAATGTCTGGGGGTAAAATGGACAGACATTTCCATAATTTATGTCTATGGATTTATGGTGGAAGTGCCTTGCTTCTATTCTATCTCTAATATACTCATATCAGTAAAATTTACATAATGAATATAAGTTCCACAATTCATAAGTTCTCCCTCTCTTCTTTTAGTTAGTATGGCAAGCACAAATTGTCCTCATAGGTTTCTGGTGCTTGGAAGAGGAATGGAGAACTTCCCACTAGCAGGCCAGTGTTTGCATACCAGTTTTCTCTATCCTAATTATAAAGCTTGGCACAACATCACAAACTCATTGAGTACATCGAATTTCCAGTGAGCCACATATGCATTACCATCATCAAAGGTGAACAATGGATGAAATGGGAAGCCATCATTTCAAGGTGTTCTGAACATTCTGAATAGCTTCTCTTTTTAGTTGTTGCCTGATATCACTACATGGAGAAAGAGAATACTGGACGTATCCCATTGATGTCAGCAGGCTTGAAGAAGGGTGAGCTGTTGCAAGCAATGGGTTACATGTGCAAGTAGAACCAAGCTTATTAAAAGTGTCTAAAATGCAGGGGTGTCAAACTGGCTGTCTGCAGGCCAGATGTGTCACGCGCAGGCCACACCTACCCGAACTCTGCAAAGGGAGAAAATGTCACGATACATCACGGGATGGCAACATGGCACCATGTGTTTGACACCAGTGGTCTAAAGACAGATACTTAAGACCCCAAACAACAAATAATGTACATCATACAAGTTAAAGGGTATGAAAGAAAGCAGAGGTGGGTTCCTACCGGTTCTAACTGGTTCTCTAGAACCGTTAGTAACTTGGCGATGATGTCACGGAGTCGATTCTGTCAGTGTCTCCGTGGGCGCCGCCATCTTGGATTTTCCTTCTGCACTTGCGGAGAAGCTAATTTTTGCTTCTGTGCATGTGCAGAAGCCATTTTTGATTGGTGCAAACTCTACAAGCAAACTTGGTTGTTTGCTTGTAGATGTTTCATTACCCAGCTAGATAACATCATCAGTGCAAGTGAGTGGTTTGTTTCCTGTTTATATACAGTAGTCTGCCCTACCAGTTTTGATGAGGGTGCAGCCTTCTCCTTGATTAGGGTATTGTTTTCTGCTTGATTGTTTGCATGGTATTAATCTCTGTTTAACTTGGTGATAGCTGCTGGAGAGGATATGTTCTGTGGTTTTTTTAAAATTCTTTCTTAGTTTTTATGTTGCCTCTTGAATGGTATGTAAATTTGGTTTATCTCTATCTGTCTATGGATGGCTGAATGCCAAGCTTCCAGGAGTTTCTTAGTATTTTGGATTTAGTTTGGTTTACAATGCTCACAGTTTTCCAGTTGATTCTGTCCATGTGTTTACTTGATGTTCATACATACACTCTTAGAGCCTTTTGCCTGTCTGCCTACATAGTGGTAGTCCTTACATTATACATAATAGATGGCTCCTGTTTCTTCATGGAGTACTGGGTCATTTGGTTTACTTAGTGTTTAGGAGGACTTTAGTTGGTTTGTGTGGTACAGCAATGCTGTCTGGTTGTAATCATCTGTAACTGGTTTTTGAGATGTTTGTGATGTATGGTAGAGTTTTCTTCTCATAGCGCATGCTGGTTGTGATGTAATGTAGTGACTGGTCAGTGATTTTTTTTTTGATAAAGTTGTATGAGTATCCATTTTGTTGAAAGATGTTGTGTTTCCTTTTTCTGGTGTTCTGGATCACTGCAATATTATTTGTATTCGTCCTTTCCCTCACACATTCAGAGTACATTTAAAACTCATTCTACTATCAGAAATGGAAGTCAGCCTTTTCCCCCTCACTGGAACAATGCCCTGGAAACCACAATTACAATGTACAGCCAAAATGCATGGAGTGCTGGTGTTTGTGAGTGAATTGTACTTGCGAAATTAGAGAAATAATGCAAAAAGTCTATTGCTGAATAAATGATTGGTGAAAAACCAAACGTTTTCAGTTCTGTATATGGGAAATGGATAGCTCCACTTAGTCACAGTTTGATGAAAAACCATGAGTGGTAAATAGGTTCCTTTATTTAAATTTTATGAAATGTTGACGGGACTGTATAACTTAAAATAAATTATAATTGCTTGTGACTTTAATTTTTTTTTTGTCTCTGTTTTCCCCCCCAATTTTTTTCTCCTATAAGAAATAGTGGGCCAGAATTGTAGAACTGTTGCCAGAGGAACAAAAATGGTTTTATAGAAGTGTTGAAAATAAAAGGAAAATATAACAGCTACTTAATGAAAATAGATAAATATTATCTATTATAAATATTAATACATTACAATGAAAAAGCAAACAACTCAGCTTGCATTTTCTGGTCCAACAACAAATATGTATCCATCAGCAAACTGAAGAGCCAGAAAAAGGGCAAGGTTGAAGCAACAGATTGAAATATGGCTGAGGTATAACTTCACTTTAAATGAATTTAAATGTCAAAGATCAGATTAATTGCACCCTAATGTATTTACCCTTGTGAAATCCTGAAGAACTGAAGGCCACGATGAGTGGATGGGAGCAAATGTTTTCAAAAATAAAGTATAGGAAAATTCAGCAATCTATAGGCCGTACCCTAGAAAGAAGCAAGAGGATTTCACAGAGAGATTTATCTGTCACCATCTTAGATACACTGTAATTATTTTACACAGTAGAAATCATAAGTCGAAATTTTGGTAAACTATATTTTGCAGGATCCAATCTGGGCCGGTCACCAACTCAGATTGGATCCTGCAACAATATCTTGCGGCAGGTATATTTGCTTTCATTCATGAACTACATTTTACTTTCTTCATACTATAGTCTAGATATAATATACATTAATGCTCTAGTCTAGATATAACATACATTTGATAGAATTCTTTTCTAATGAGCATATCAGTTAAGTGTGGGCTAGATGAAATTATATTAAATGCATATAATAGCTTTATGATGCATATAAACCTTTCCTAAAAATGGTATTTAGAGTGGCTCATCAATGGTTTCTCATGTTTGGGGAAAGGAATAAATGAGATGCTATAAGGATCAATCCTGAGTCCTTTGTGGTTTAAGATTTTTATTAATGACATGAATGAAGAGATGGACGTAATGTTTATGGAATGAAATAAAATTGAGTGGGAGAAGTAACACCCAGAGGTTATTTCATTTATACCTTTGGGCAGGATGGGTGTAGCCCCCATTGAGGAATGGTTGTGTGTATGTTGCTTCCTGGTTTTGCCATATTTTCTTCTTAATTGCTATCTTGTTTTTATGTTTGCTGAACCACCCAGAGTCATTGGGTTTGGGGTGAAATACATATTAATATATAATAAGTTTTATCTAGGAGCTGTAAGCAACAGAATGGAGTTTTATAGAGACAAGTGCAAAGTTCTTTGATTAAGAAAGAGAAACTATGTGTGTGTGTGTGTGCGTGCGTGTGTGGGAGAAAACCTACGAAAAACCCAGCAGACAAAGGTAATGCCACAGTGGTGATGAACACCTCTGACTACCAAGCCAAACTATCCACCCTACTCCAAGACCCTGCTTATAAACCTCTAAACACAAGACCCCACCACCTACCTGGAAAAAACCAGCAAATCCAAAATAAAAGCCTCGCCCATCAGTGAAGAGATCCAGCTTAGGATCATCCCCAGAGAGAAATCATCCAGAT
>JANHFT010003044.1:29235-42342 GCA_032467955.1 Pseudoxenodon macrops | reverse complement strand
TTAGTTTCCACCCATTGCTTCTTGTCCTACCCTCAGGTGCTTTGGAGAACAGCTTGACTCCCTCTTCTTTGTGGCAATATTGGAACACTGCTATCATGTCAACCCTAGTCCAGAGGTGGGTTCCTACCGGTTCTATCAGGTTCTATCAAACCATTAGTAACTCCGTGATGACATCACAGAGCCAGTTCCATCGTTGTCTCTGTGGGCACCGCCATCTTGGATTTGCCAAGGTTGGGAAACAATGAACTAGAAGGAATCACATCATCTTCAATATTTCCTATTGCTGATTGAATCTCAAGTTGTCAAGAAAACGAACCAGGTTGATGTTGGTTGGGATGGGATGAAATTTGGTTAGCTGGCTATGGGAATACTGGGAGTTTAAGTCCATGCAAGTTGATCAAGAAACACTGCCCTAAAGGTTCTGCAGTGAACAAGGTATAATGGAAAATAACAACTGTCATTCATCACAAAAGTATACATTCAACAGGCACATAGAGATAAACTCCATCTACATACTACTTGAAACGATCAAAAAGGCCAAAAGGAAATAAAAATTCCCAAACACCTCCTCTCCAGCAAACAACACCCATATAAGCAGAGATTAACATCAAGATTAGCACTAGACCTACAATCAAAAAGTACACAATAATCCAGCCAAGGAACTACCAACCCGGGCAAACAAGCTAAGAGTAAACAACAGCCTGCTTAAGGAAACACCAAAAACACTCACACCAAAACTGACAGGGCAAGCCACTGGTATATAAAAATAAGGGCAAAGACCACTCCCTTCTAACACTGATGATGTTACCTAGTTTGGTAATGAAGCATCTGCAAGAAAACCACCAGGCTCAGAGAGCACTAAGGACCCCACAGTACACAATCAGCTAACCTATGTTGCAACGATGTACATAGCTACTTTGTGATCTAGCCGCTGTTAGCTAATGATGTGCCACACGTTATAAAATCACAGATTATCAAGTTCTCCCGGAAAAAAAAGAGAAGGGCATGTTAATTTCCCAAATTAGCCATTGCTAATTTGCTTTCTATGACTAGGTTTCATCTCAGCATGATGTTTTCTGATCATAAACTTTAGTTAGGCACATTGTAAAAGTGTCAAGAGTTGGCACTGCAATGCCAGGTTCACCATCTGGCTCATTTTCTGAGACCTCCACACCCCCATGGATGCTGCCATATATGTTAATGAGAAGAATATAGCGGATGGTTCATAAAATAGCCTCCTTGAAGAGATCATAAAATAACCTTATGCATGTCTAATTAAGCATTGTTTAAATTAATAAATAAAGCATATGTTCCACCATAAACACCTTGACTGCTGTTAGAAGATTCAGTTAAGTCCGGTCAAACATGGGTAAGAGCCCATATTAAGGATGCCATTGTGACAATAAAGGGGCAGAAACGCTACTTTATCTCTTCCCTTACTGCCTCCATTGGTTTTATTTTTATTTCTTTAGTTGTTTCCTTGTCTGTTTAGGGTGCACAGCCTCACATCTCACATATGTGATTCTGGGAGGGTCACAACAATTAAAGACAATTAAAATGCAATGAACAAAATAGTAATAGCAATAGCCATAGTACTTAGACTTATATACCGCTTCACAGTGCTTCACAGCCCTCTCTAAGCGGTTTACCGAATCAGCATATTGCCCCCAACAATTTGGGTCCTCATTTTATCCACCTCGGAAGGATGGAAGGATGAGGCAACCTTGAGCCTGGTGAGATTTGAATTGCCAAATTGCAGGAAGCTGGCAGGCAGCAGAAGTAGCCTGCAGTACTGCACTCTAACCACTGTGCCACCATGGCTCAAAATACAAATAAAAACAAAACAAATCTTACTAAAACCTTTTTTTTTTAAAGAAGCTGTATTAAAAATACATAGCTTTTGAACAGCCCTACTTCAGGTGATACTATTCCTGCTAAATAAATAGCAAGGGCTCCCAGGAGCATCTGTGGGGCCACTACACAGAATATTCTGGTAAATTAGTAGATAAAGTCACTGAGATCCACTCTAAGTTGGAGTGGACAGATCCAGCCAAGCTACACCTGGGCCTGGTCTTGTGGTGTGCCTAGAATGAGTTTGAACTGATGATTCTGAAGAAGTAGACAGCGTTCATGCAGGGGTGAAATCCAGCAGGTTCTGACAGATTCTGGAGAACCTGTAGCGGACATTTTGAGTAGTTTGGAGAACCGGCAAATACCACTTCTGGTTGGCCCCAGAGTTGGGTGAGAATGGAGATTTTGCAATATCCTTCCCCTATCACGGCCACCAAGCCACGGCCACCAAGCCACACTACGGCTACCAAGCCACGCCTACAGAACCAGTAGTAAAAAAATTGGATTTCACCACTGCCTTCATGGCATATATTCTGCTTACTTGAGGGACTGTTGTCTAGAAGATGAGACATGGAAATTGTACTTCTTTTCTTCTTTATTTGAAACATTTCATTGTTTATCCAAGTAACCTCTTCGGTCTGAGTAAGTTGGTGATGATTTGGGAGAGGAATCCATTTATGTTAAAGTGGGAAATTCTTCCCTCAATAGACATAACCTGTCCCCCATTTTTTATGCTGCTCTTGCATCAGTTCCCAGGGAGATCAAGACCACTTCACAGGTTTGTTAACAATGATCAATCTAAGAGAAGGATTTAGGAGCAAACAACCCTTAACAAGTCTCACCTAATGAGTCTATTGAGATTAGTGAAAGGCATTCATGGGGTCCCATTAACCAACTTGCTCAGACTGAAGTATCTACTTGGATGTCTGTAGAGATTCTGTCATTCAGGTCGTGGCTGTCCCAAAGGTTTTTTCAAAAGACAACTGGATTTTGTTTTCCTCGAAGATGTTTTGCTTCTCATCCAAGAACTGAAGAAGCTTCTTGGATGAGAAGTGAAATGTCTCCAAGGAAAAAACAAAGTCCAGTTGCCTTGTGGAAAAGCACCTTTGGGGCAGGCTGTTTGAATAAGTAGTGAAACATTTTAAACCAAAAAGAAGTCCAGTTGTCATGACTCAACTTTCAGTCAATTCTACTTGGATGACTGAGAAACTTCATCAACATATTCAGAGACTGTTGACATCCTACTGGCTGATTTGAACCAAGGAAGTTAGCATGCTCCAGGTGCTTTCAGAGAATGCCATCTATCTACCTGAAAGTGCACCTTCTCTGTTGTGGCACCTGCCCTATAGAATGAGGGTCCCATCCTGATGGTGTTCAGAGCAGGGGTGAAATCCAGCGGGTTCTGACAGGTTCTGGAGAAAACTGGTAGCAGAAATTTTGAGTAGTTCAGAGAACCAGCAAATACCACCTCTGGTTGGCCCCAGAGTGAGGTGGGAATGGAGATTTTGCAATATCCTTCCCCCAGGAGTGGGGACAGAATGGAGATTTTGCAGTATCCTTTCCCTGCCACGCTCACCAAGCCACAGCCACAGAACCGGTAGTAAAAAAAATGGATTTCACCAGTGATGTGCAGCCAAATGAACCCACCTTAAACAAAATATCTGTTTTAAAGACTTGTTTTCTGCATTTATCTTCTTAGGAAGGTAAATTGGTAGCTAATAGGGTGAGGATCCTGACTGCATGGTTATTGAATTTCCTACCATATCAAACCTCTATTTATTACATATTTATTAACCTCTATTTATTACATATTGTTACTCTGAAAGCACTTTTGGAATTGATCTTATCTTCCCAGAAGACATTTTACTACTGTCTATTTTTTAAACATTTCTTCTGTTGTGGTCTTTTTAAAGTTTCATCTTCTGTCATTTCTCTGAACTTCTGTAGAAGAATGTGTCAACTGTTCAAAAAAAAGGAACTCCTGGGACATTATTTTACCAAGAGTATAAAAGTTTACTGAATAAACCACATTGACACAGAAGAAGCAAAACCAGCTCTGGGTTTCCCGTGCAAAAACAAGCATAGTAATTGCCCCTTTTCCTTACAGGCCACTCACAGTCCAAAATGTCCACCAATCAATCCTGTTCATTTTGTTATGGGAAACGGTGACCAGGACATCTGCTCAGTCTGTCCTTGAGATGCCAGCAATGTCTCACCCTGCCGAGGATGCTTGAATACCATTCTCCCACCCTTGCATTCCATCCACCCTCTCCCTGTTATTGTCAAGTTGTGAGGGAAGGAAAAATGTAGGTGAAAGTGCGAATCAGTCTTGACAGAATGCATATTCTTAAAAATAGCATTTAATAGAGTAGATTCAGTTTCCCAAAGAGTACTTCATAGCACGTGGGCATCTGTCTGCAACTCTTTAAAGTAGCCCCATCTTTTCCCCAGATGACACAGCTAATGAGGTGTTGTGCAGTCATAACAAATAAGTGATTAAAATTAAATCATAATACAGACTGATGTGCAAAGATCACTCATGAGAAGACATAATAGTTGTTTTCATAGAGAAACATATGATGCAAGTCATCATTTAAGGCAGCAGAAGCCTATAATAGTCTAATACATCATCTAACTCTTGATCATGACGGTTCTATATGTCCTGCCATATGAGGTTTTTTTTATAAGCATATTAAGATGTTGTGGTTTTTTTTAATGTCTTTGTATGCTCTCTTGAATCATATCGATAATGAGGTGGTCTTACAAATCAAACAGACAAATAAGTGTGTGTGCTCCCAAATCCTAACAGCATGAATGTAACACCATGGGGCATACTACCCGAGGAAAGGAGCTCATTATGAGTCAGTGGTTGCAATCACAATCTTACAAATATTCTAGAGCAGGACAAAGAATTAGATATTTAAATGCCCAGAACTATTTGGAGTCAGTTCATATAAACTGTTATATGTGGAATTGTCTGCGCTGTAGATTTGCGTGCATGAATTGTGCCTGAAAGAATTAAGGAAAAGATTGATTGGAACATTCAGTTGTAATATTTCAATACTTTGAATGGCTACCAAACATTTTCCTGGTAAAGATAAAGAATTTCACCACTGAAAAACACTCACCTGCAAACAAATCAAATGAATGGCCCTGTGTTATTATAACTCAGAATTAGCCCAGCTTTATAACTTAAGAAACAAGAGACTCCCTAGTTCCCCCCTCAAAAGGGGATATTTTGAGGATATGAAGTAGAATGTGATCTTACAATTATTATTAGGTATTATTATCATACCATTGCTCATTGTTGACTGTGTAGTTGTGTTACTAGTTAGCCTTTCTTCTGAAATTGCAACCTCAATGCTTAGTCTGAACTTTAGTTTCTTCTGCCCCTGCAAAGCAACTGCAGGTAACGAGCACCAAAAAGTTCTAGAGAGGAAACAGTGGCCTGTCCTTTTGCTAATTCCGTTTCCTGTAATTTCTGTGATACAACCCCTGGTAACCCCATGAATTTTGTCCATCTCTGCACACACGCAAAGGGAACGAATAGAAAAGAAAGGGCATCAGAAAGATAACAAAGCAATATTGGCTTCTGTTAATTTCCTGCAATTGTTTGCAGTTGTGTCCGCCTTCGAAGCTTTATGATGAAGGGGTGTTTATCTCCTTGACAGGAATATCTATCTGTCACTGGGTGATCTCAAAGAAAAAGAGAAAGAAGGTCGTCTTTACTCCAGAGATGAAGGTCACTGTATGAATAGTGTTCTTGTTAAGGGAACGGCACCCACATTTTTAATTTTAATTTTTAGCTTTTGTTTGGAGTCTTGATGTCTGGCCTGAAAAAGATTTCAGTAACTACAGAAAGATTGCTTGTTTGTGGAATCCCCAGGGTCACCCATTTCCAAAGAAGGGGAATATGGACTTCCCTGAAGTAGCATGGGTTGCTTCATGATCCCTCAAATGGAGTTCTATCAGGCTGTTATTTTGGTCAGAACAGGTGGAAAAAAAATAGAGACCTTATTTTCTGCCAGATTTACTTTCAGGTTGCCAGGGTGGTTTATTTTTGGTTCAGTTTTAATTCAGTGTTACTTGAATGGCCCTTCTTAAATTTTAGCTTGCTGTCTACAGATTAAATATAGTTGCTTTGTCTGCCTCTACCACAAGATTATGGTTAACCATGACTAAGAAAAGCATAACTGTTTATTAACTCAAAAGATCTTGTGCAGGTAGTTTTTCTCACCATCTGCAATTTCTTCTTCATGCAGCATTAACTGCATTTTACTGGCGAATCTGGGGAGGGAAAAGGCACTTTGCAGACTAAAAGAACATGCTGTTATTTTGAGTACTGAGGGGAAGAAAATGACAGTCTTTCAAACGACAGAACTACCTTGGAGAAAAATAGTGTTTTTATGCAACAAATAAGTTACAGATGAGCATTTTAGGTAACTGTGTGTGAGAGAAACATAGATAAATAATGTAGTAAGGCTCTTGTGTTTAAGGTGTCCATATGTCATGCCAAGCCACCAAAATCGTTCTTCTAGACTTAGCATATTTTCTAATCTACTTGATTGTAAGTCACAATTTATGCGTTAGAGTTACAGTATGTCACAGACGTGAGTACACCTCCTCACATTTTGTAAATATTTAAGTATATCTTTTCATGTACACAAGGTCTCTAATATCCACCAGCTCTGTGACGTCGTCATGGAGGAGTGGAAGAGCACTCCACTGGCAACCTGTGAAGCTCTGGTGAACTCTATACCCAAGATGGTTAAAGCAGTGCTGGAAAATAATGGTGGCAACACAAACTATTGACACAAAATATGGGCCCCATTTGGACATTATCACTTAGGGGTATTCTCACTTTTGTTGCCAGCAGTTTAGACATTAATGACTGTGTGTTGCGTTATTTTGAGGGGCAGCACATTTACACTGTTATACAAGCTGTATACTCACTACTGTACATCGTAGCCAAGTGTCATTTCTTCAGTGTTGTCACATGAAAAGATATACTTAAATATTTACAAAATGTGAGGGGGGTGTACTCACTTCTGTGACATACTGTATATATGAGCCCTCTGTAATTTATTAAACTACAATAAAACAAGCATGGATTAACATAATGCGTGAACATATTGTATAATATGAAAGCCAGATGTATATTTTATATGCTTGCACATAAAAGATTCTGGCCTCACTCTCTTGCATCTGTTAATTCTACTGGGAAGATCGTCTATTCGAGGGGTCCCCAACTCCTGGGCCACAACTAACTAGTGGACTGTGAGCTGTTGCAACTGGGCTGCAGAATTGGCAGGCGAGCACGCACACATTCCTACTTGCATGAGCAGTGGGAGAGTGCGTTCACACACATTCCACTTGAGTTAGTGGAGAGTGCATGTGCCCGCCACTCGCACAAATGAAGCTGGTCGCTCATGCGGAACCATCCCCCCTCCCCCTCTACCAGTCTGCAAATCCAGAAAGGTTGGGGAACCCTGCTCTATCCCACGCATTGTAGAGCAGCTTATTTATGGTATGACTCATTGCTGAATTGTTATAAAATTAGGTCTATTGTTTTTAGAACTTATACCCTGTTATTAAAGTCAATGTATGTTATAAACAAAGCACTCCAATATTTAATAAAGCTCATCCATCTAGTGTGTGTCTGTGTGTGTGTCTGTGTGTGTGTCTGTGTCTGTAAGAGGGAGAGAGGATATTTTAAAATAGCCAAAAAGAAAAATAAATAAGAATAGCAAAGTAAGCGAAAAAACAAATTTCATGAAAACTTCTGTTTCACTCATGTATTACCAAAAAAAGAGACCACTTTGCTCAAAAAATACTTACATTGGTTTTTGAAAGGAAGAATAATTGCTATATTTTAAATAAACAGCCAGATTGGAAAAATTGTGAGCAGATGGCTTGTGTGCTACCTTCCTCTGCTATATGGGTGCATGGCATATTATTTATAAAATATTTCAAGGTCCCTACTTTTATATTTTATGGTCAAATTGGGTTTGGATTAGAAAACTTCAAACTGAGGACACTTAAATATGTTGACTTCCTTATAGGAAAGATTATTATAATTTCATAGCCCAACCTTTAAAAAAAATGTTCATCAGCTGAAGATGCCAACATGCTTCTATAGTCTGGTCCTGCAGCATTCCAGATACAAGTATATGGCTAAGAGGCATTAATCATAATTGTAATAAAAATAACAAATTTAAATTCTTGTCATTTTGTCATCTGTCTATTCTTACAAGATAGTTTGGTGAAGCGATTAAAGAACCACGTTTAAAACCAGTAAACTGTGAGTTCTATTCGCATCTTAGGCACAAAGCCAACTAGATGATTTTGGGCCAATTACTTGTCCAGGCAATCAACAGCAGTCAAGACTAACTGAAAGGAATTCACACAAAAAAGTTTTACTATCAGAATTGTGTATTATATGACCAGCCTGCCTCATTCTTCATTTTGGAGCTGATTAAAAATGTTCCATGGAAAACTCTACCCTTTAAGTGGGCAGGAAATTAATTGACTTTATAGCAACCGATGAAAATAGTAATTTGATGTTACATCAGATTGATGCACTATCACTCAAGTCATCATCTTCTGTTATGAAGGAATCTTAAAATTATTTTGTACCTCCTCTGCCCCTGGTGGATCTATAGCATCCCTCTTCTTACTACCTGAATCCAAACTTTCTGTCTATTACTCCACCAACTAGAATGTGATAGAGAGAAATAGGTTAATATATCTTCCTTGCTATTGTCAAAAGAGAGGAAAAATCTCGTTTTTTGTGCTTTTCTTGGTAAGAGTTTAAAGCAAATGCACTATGCTATTTATCAGAATTAGAACAAGAAGAGGTGTCATACAAAAAGGCTGCTTGCCTGAACTTGCTTTTGCTTGGAGCTTTTAATAAAAGGTGAATAGTATTTTCTATATGCTTTTCTTTTGTTCCTGTCATTCCATTCCTGGAAAATAACTGTTTCTAGAAGTAGTCTTAACAGTAATGAATTATTAAGGATCTCAGTCATAAAAACAGCTGAGTAGCTTGAAGAGGCATGCTTAATGTTTTTTACCCCCCAGTTTTGTGTAAATAACTAGGTGGGCATACACTGATGGAGCATTTACTGATGCAGTCAATCTCTTATGTATACTTATTTTGATAAGATTCTATTGGGGTGCAGATATTAAATTATCTAATTAAATGAAATAAGTCAACATAGTTTTTTTGTTTATTTATTTAGTTCGTCAAACGTACATAATAACAGGTATAAGTATAAACATGAATATGAACACAGGAAATGGGTACAAATAAATGGGGACAGTAGGACAGGGATGGTGCCCTTATGCATGCCCCTTACAGATCTTTTAGGAATGGGGTGAGGTACACAGACAGTTTAAGGTTAAAGTTATGGGGATTTGGGGATGTAACAACAGTCAGGTAGTGCATTCCAGGCATTGACCACTCTGTTGCTGAAGTCGCATTTTCTGCAATTGAGTTTAGAGCGGTTTACCTTGAGTTTGTATCTATTGTGTGCTCGTGTATTATTGCAGTTGAAGCTGAATTATTATTACTATTACTATTATTATATAATTACTATTGTGTATTATTCAGTTGGCAGCTTGTGTCTGAAGGATGACTATAGATGTAGTATTCAGCAACATCTTAAAAGGCCACAACTTCTCATACTCTGAAGTAGGCATATTCATTTAAGGATTATTTGTTATTATGGTTGTTAGCAATTTCTGGGCTCAGAGGCAATTTGTCTCTGAATACCAATAACGTAGGAGAGAAAATCTCGGCGCCTTCAGGTTTTTGGGGAAGTATCCTGGAAGCATCTGCCTTGTCAGTGTAGAAAATAGATGGCTTTTAGTCTGGTTTGATTTAACAGGACTCTCTTTGGCTTGTTGCTGCTCTTAAGATCTCTGATGTTTTTGGAATTGTTGTCTTACTCATAGTCATAATTTCTAAAAGAGTACTGATGTTCTTATGGCAGAACTAGATTACATGGGATTCCGATATTGATTCAAAAGGGGAGATTTTGACAATGCCTCCTTAATTTCCTCAAGTTGTAGTATGTTTTTAGGGAGCACCAGTCCTCTACTTTTGCACCCCTGATCTACTTATTTTTACGGATAAGTGTGGTATAGCCTTTATTGTCATTATACATCACGTGTACAATGCAATTGGTTTTAGCCTCACTGGTGCAATCCATGATGAAAAATACAAACAACATAAGTAGTATAAAGAATAATCCCTATGTGGGTAATAATAATAAACTGTAGTCAGATGTTTATACACACTCTCCTCATTTAGTGACTACATTCCATTCCAATATTTTGGTCACAAAGCCAAATGATCCTGAGGTGATCATGTGACTGAGAAAGATATTACAAAACATCATTGGTTGCTGTGCTTGAATTCCGATAATGTGCCTCACTCATTTTTTTTTATCCCTTTGCAGGGCAGAGATTGCTTAAAGAAGCAATCTCTTCCCAAACTGCTTTTCTCTACAGGGCAGAGAAAACTCAACTCTGGCCTTAATTGCTTGACTAGAACCCTCCTGCTGGCTGCACAGCTGCCTGAAACTTACCAGACTTTAATCAGTTTCACACTGAAGGCTTTTGTTGTCAGCTGCAAGAAAGTTGGTGGGGAATGTGCAAATTGGTCAGAAAATGGTTGTTTTTTTAAATTACTGTTTATTACTGTCATACATGTGAATGGTCACTAAATGAGGTAGCTACTAAACAAGGAGTGACTTTATTTCTTTTATGTGGATTTAAATAGCTGATAACACTCCAAAGCAAAAACAGACTGGCTGAGGTTTCCCAGTCATAACATACAAGGAAATGGGTACACATGTAACTGAAATGCACAGATTTTTAGAAATCCAAGAGTCCCTATTAATGTTCACACAACATGATGGTTCAAAAGGAAAAAATGGAGCCTTGTGCAGGTCAGAAAAACTCCTACTTACAAAGAACTGGAAGATAGAGCCATTATATAAAAACTCTACCTAACATTCTTTTATATGCTTGTGCACATTCCTATTTAACACCTCTAGGGAATAATCATATGGAGAGGTCTTTAAAGAGGTAGACATAGAAACAGAGACATACCTACACAGATGTATACTGCCATATTTTGATAGCATATATAACATGGAAGGCTTTGTAATGGGCTGGTTGTTATATGTAGCAATAATATTTGACCATATAATGATATTTTCTCTGGCAAAAATATATATATTTATGCAGTAAATATACTGAATTTTAATATTAAAGATAGGTTAAGTAATATTAACAATTAATATTAAACTATTTTAATCTGAAAACCAATATGTTTGTAATACAGTTTAGTTTTATGGCACCATCTTCTGGTCACTCTGTTAAATCATTTTTATTTAATAAAACTCATGGTTCTGAAGTTCTAATGAGGATTGACCACATGGTTCAAAATTCTCATGCAGCTACTAGGTAGTTATTCTTTGCTTCTTTACTTCTTTGCTGTTTGTTTTATTTAGAATTATTTTCTGACTACCCTTCAGAGAATAATATTCAATATTCTAGCTATACTACTGATCAATAATCCAGTTCTTAAACTGAGGTTTTTACAGTAAAGAAGAACTTACTGTTATTTACTCTGGGGAATCCAGTGCTAAATCTTTCATGAAGTACTGAGATCAGGATAAAAAATTGTTCGCCTTTATGGTACTTTGAATGTTATTTTTGAGAGAGTACAACCTCTGTATTTACTCTAATTTAGAACATAGAATAACAGAGTTGGAAGGAACCTTGGAAGTCTTCTACTCTGTTCCCCCTGCTCAAGTAGGAGACACTATACCATTTCAGACAGATAGCTGTCCAGTCTCTTCTTAAACGCCTCCAGTCATGAAACGCCCATAATTTCTGAAGGCAAGCCATTCCGCTGGTTTTATAGGATCAATTCTTAATTTTGAGATTTGAGGATATGCTGAAGGCAAATGCTCATACCTGTTCAGACTTTCACATGGTTTCTTGATTTCAGTCATGTATTTACATACAAACAATAAAATGCTTTTCTACAATTTGTTGTAATGGATGAATAAACTTCACTCTAGTCCTATATATTCTGTGGTGATAAGATGTAACTTGGGGCTGTCAAACTCTCGGCCCACAGGCCAGATGTGTCACGTGCTGGCCACGCCCAAGCCCAGTTTAGCAAAGTGGGGGGGAGTCCCGATACGTTATGCGACACCGCCTTGACGATGTGAGTTTGACCCACTGGTGTAACTATTATGTCTATAGGAATTGTTATTTTGGTATACCTTTATGTCAAAATATGTGCATCTGTCTCTTTAACAGAAGCAGATGGAAAAGTAGAATTTGTCTAGGAATATAAAAAGAATCTTACCTACAGCAAGGCAGAGTATCTATTTAATACATCATCTTGTTTCCCATATTCCTCTTCTATAGGAAACTCACAAGTAGAACAGAATAGTTTTCTGCTATTGTTCCTCAGCAACCAATACTTCTGTTCCTGGAGGTAGCCTTGAGCTCTTAAGAGAAAGGCTAGATGTAAGTACAAAAGAACAGTAACATGTAAGAGGATGTTTCTCACTGCAGGCAGGAAATTGTGCACTTCAGGCTGTCATAGTGAAGAAAAAAAACCACTTCTCTGTAACAGGATTCTAGTAGCATCTTTTCTGACTAAAAAAAAGCTTATTAAAAGGCATACATTTTTCTGACTGGAACTCACTTTATCAGTTGTATAGAGTCTTTTTGTTTTTAGAATGTCCTGTGACTTAGATTCCCTAGCTCTTTCATTGTCTTTATAAGAGGCAGGAATCTGTTTTTTCCACCAGCCATGTATAATTCCATCCCAAAACTGGTTTTTGACATTACAATAAATATGCACTCATACAGATGTGACAACATGAAATGTTATCTTTAATAAAATATCTGATCTACTTTAAACATGCATAAGAGCTAGGACAATCTCACAAGGAGAAAAGGCCTTATACAATGGTCATCCCTAAAACCCTTTACTCTTATTTTCTGTTAAAAACATATAATATTTAACAAATATTTATAGATTCTGCTAGTTTACTTAAATATATTTAAACAATATAAGAAAGCTGATTTGGAGAAGAGTAGTTTTATTTCTGCTAAGATTTTATTAATTACTACCCTCAAAACGACACTATAGAACACTGCAAACCAAGACAACTAGACACAAGAACAGTTTTTCCCCGAACGCCATCACTCTGCTAAACAAAT
>JANHFT010003044.1:0-19280 GCA_032467955.1 Pseudoxenodon macrops | reverse complement strand
ATATCAGCTGGAGGGATTCATTGCAGCCCTGTTCTGTTACTTTTGGATGATAAATAAAAAAGTTCATTGAATCTTAAAAAAAAAAAAAAAGACTTCGATTTAGAATAACTTTATTGTCACTTTGACTTGCCCCTTCTTTACTTTTTAATATTGACTCATTTACTAATTCAGTTTCATTATTCATTATGGCCCTGTGTCATGTATGTTATGTCATATCTTTCGACTCCAAAGTGTAATTTCATTCCATTGTTTAGGCTAATTACACATATCCATGTCAGGTTTCTTCGCCACATAGCTCAAGTTCTTCTGCACATTGTTTTCTGGATCAGTTATAAGGGGTCTCCAAATCAAGGACCAACAATAGATACCACCAAATAAGCTACTATCCTACTGCCATGACTCCATATGCTTCAGGTGTTTGTACACAAGCTTTTCTCTGTAACATGAGTCTTGTTTTTCCCCAACTACTGAATCGTATTAAGTTACAACTTTGTTTGCTTCACCAAATTGGCTTTATTCATTTGAACATTAAAGAGCTCATTCCCTTCATGGTGGCAAAGAGCAATCATCTTTTTGGAGACATTCCCCTTATGCATCCTTTGTATAGTGGGAGAACCCATCTCCAGGGCCTCTATATCCTAGATGCTTGGTTTCTTGTGAATCAAAGGTTTTGCAGTTTGGAAGGCATTAGAAGTGTCCTCATGGTCATACTATCCATGTAATATTGATCTTTCTGAAATAATCTAATGCATAACAAAAATGTAGTATATCTACTTGAAAATTCAAAAAACAAGAAGTAAAAATGTTATACAAGAAAATACATAAAAAGGACAACAGTAAAAACACCCTGTAATTAGTTACTGCGTATCCCGAGTACATCAGCTGTTGTTAGTCTTCAAAAGGAAAAACTAAACTTTCAGTGTTAATCAAGCCTGTCCAATTGGTTTTCCAAAGGGAGAGATAATGTGACAGTTTCTGGTTAAACAAAACAACAGAAAACAAAAACAACAACAAAAATCCGAAACAAAAGGAACAGAAGCATTCTATGAATGCTGGAAAGAAGATACTGTTGGGAAGACACTCAGACTGCTTCTTCCCTAAATCAACAAGTTATAAGGGGGAGGGAAGATAAAACTCAAATGTAGTTGCAAGGTTCTCTTACTGTAATCTATTTCCTGACCTGATCTGCCTAGAAGCGTGCCTTCTCTGTTATGCCACCTGCACAGTGGAATAACCTTCCTCTTGGAGTTCAAAAAGCTCTTACCCTCCACCTTCTTTCACCATTATAGTTTGGCCCTATTTCCACAGAGATGTGATATTTGGAAGAGTTTCATCTTGCCTTTAGCTAATTTGCTATCCTTTAAATGAGCCTTGAAGATTTGGCTGTTTCCCCAGCCTCTAGCTTAGTTGAGTATGAGTCAGCTTGAAAATGTTATATCCAGTATTGTGCTAAGTCTGTCCCTCCTGGCTATGTTCATCTTTTATTTCTTTGTTGAGTTAATATATTGGATTTTGTTTCCAATCTCTACCCTGCTGTGAGTTGGCTGTCCTTATACATTAAAAGTGTAAACAGATAAAATAAATACACGTTTGCCTTTGTTTTATACTTGAAACTGCTAACTTTACCTCTCTTTTCATTAAAGGGAGTCATCCCATTTTTTCCCTTTCCTCAAGCAGTGCTACTCTTTCTAGTCTGCTAATGAAGCTTTTTATGAGCCATCCAGCACCTTTCCAGCCAACATTCCTACCGCTTTTGGCCTATAACCTTAGCCTTGTTCTTTCTGTATTTTCATATTAACATTGCAATCCTTTCAGCTGTGTCTCCTGACCCAATTTACCTCCTCTGATGGAAGACTTTCCTTCTGGTAGGCAAAGCATTGGCTCATTGGCTGAAACCCTGTGTGCTTTATATCCTTCTATCTTTATTTTTATAGGAACAAAGTAGGATGCCGGAAATTTCATATCTTCAAAAATCAGTCTGTACCTATTGTTTGGAATCATATTGCCTATTTTTCCCCACACCACTGGAAACACAACACATTCTTTGAACATTTATGGCACTTTTGCTTTTTATCTGAATTATACAGTACCGTTTCACATGAATCAATGCTTATTCCTGGCCTTCTGAGGTCTAACTCAAAAGCATGGGTTCCGTTCCCCACCAGCTCCCATAATTTATCCTAAAGAATAACAATAGCTATCAAACTTTGCCACAAGTTGTCCAAATAGCTGGGTCTCCTTATAAGCATGCTTTACTCAGTATAATTTTTATGTTCATAAATCTAATGGAAAGAAAGAAAAGGCACATTACATATACATGGTGTTGTTTTTTCTTTGTTCCTCTAAATGCTTTATGTAGGGTTGGGAGAAATCCTTCCCTCTCAAATTTATATATCCATTAAGTTTGGTGGACTTTCCTGTAATGAGCCACCATGGTACCACTTCAATATTTCCCATGTAGGCAGCATGGGAAGAATCTGCTTTTGCCGGAGTCAGTTCTGCATACCTGTCATCTGTGAATCAGAGGAGTACTGCCCAATCTTGCTTTGTCATTCTTGAGTGAAACATACAAAACAAAAATTAGGTGACCTTTTGCTGTTTTCCACAAAACTCCCAGTCTGTTTTTCTTTCAGGTGGGAATAGAGAGGAAAAAAAGCTTGAATCCAGATAATTTGGGAGAAGACGGTGATAATGCCAAGGAATGTGCTGTGCAATGAAAGTAGCTCTCTGAAAACAATAGAAGCAACAAGGATTGAAGACAAGGAACGCCGTGCCTCCCTTCTGTAGTCCGAAGAACCAAGAAGTCTTTGGAGTGACATTTCGCTCTCTGAACATACTTAAAAAATTCTATTGGGATATGTTTGCTGAGTAGTTTGGGTAGAATTACACTAAGTATATAGGCTCGCCGTGCACTCAGGCCTGTTTTCCTCTATTCCAGTATATGTTTTAGAGCAAAATATCTGTATTTTGTCAGCTACAGTTGTCAAAATTCTAATCTTGTTAAGTATTTTCCAACCGTACACTTGACATTTCCTGACGACTGGTAATTCAGTCTTCAGTGGCGTTTTTCCAGGTGATCTGCAACAGCCCTGGGGATGGAAGGTGTAGAAGAGACACCAGACTTTGCATGTTTCATGCCTATGACTCTCAGTGAGAAATTCTTAACAACCTTTCCTATCAGCTACCGGTAGGTTAGTAGAGCTATTGGGAATTCCAAATGAAAGACACATGATCTCAGTCTTCCTGTATACCATCTTTGAGGAAGAATATTTAAATATTGTATACTTCCCTTGACGAATGAGAAATCTTTTATGCAATTTACTGAAATGCCAGAGTTATTCTTTAGACATGATTTAGTTATAGTTACCAGTTGAAAGGGACTAGGTGACTTTTGGATCATTCTTACCTGGGAAAATACTGAGGGAAAATAGATTTACCATAATCTCAGTTAGATGTCTAGCTAGACTGGTTACTTACTATGTGTTCCCCAAATCACCACCATACTGCATACATTAATATGATGAACATTAAGTCTTGATGGGGTTGGTAAAAAGTTGGTTAACTTTTGTAAATGCTGATAATGCTACTTTCAAATTCTGTCTTAACACTACATTTTATTTCAAAGATACTTCAAAGAAATAATTTTCTATGTTACTAAGCAATTAATGGTATTACTTTATACAAGGTAGACATAGTGGCAGTTCAAAGGTTTTTATGAATTCTTGTGTCCACACATTCTTTTTCATAGAGATGAAAACTTGACTTCTTGAAAAATCTCAGCTTATAGTTGTTTTTTAAAGAATCAAGTTTCTAGTTTTCAGATTTCTGGGAATTCCTAAACATGTCTGGACATATCTTTGAAGAAATTTATATAAGTATACATTGGAGCTTCAGTATTCTGCATATCCTTTTTAATCTCCCTTATGCTCAAAGGTTTATGTCAAGCAAGAATTTGGAGTATTTTTGCATGGATATTGATATGTTTCTAGGAGTACAGAGAATTCTGGTGGGCATCTTTGCTTCTGAAAATGCCGGTCACAGTTGCCAGCAAGACATCAGGAAATCTGTTGTCTAGACCAGTTACTCAACCCTGAAGGACAACACTGCCCAATAGATAGTGCCATGGAAGCCTACACACAGAATCCTGTCTAAAATATTCTAGTATTGTAATAAATCCGAGTTTTAAATAAATTACTAGACTAGGTGCAAATTTCACATATTTTGACTTACAGACCATATTATTCTGGAAAATGGGGCTTGATGATGAAATTACTGTCCAATTGCTTGTATAAGGAGGGGAAGCTGTAATTGGTACTTACTCATAGGCCAACAGCAATTTCAGTAGAAGAGAATATGTGGAGCTCAGGGGTGAACTCTAGAGTCCTTGCTATACTCTGAGCTTAGTTGTTTGCTTACAATTGTTTCATTACCCAACTAGATAATAGCATCAATGCAAATACAGTAACTGTGGGCTTTGCTGTTTGCATACTCTTTATATACAGTAGCTTGCCCTGCCAGTTTTGGTGGTTTTTCTATTGGTAGTTCTTTCAGTAGGGTATGGTTTTCTGCTTGATTGTTTGCCTGGTGTTATTCCCTGTTTATTTGGCTGTTGGCTGCTGGAGAGAATATATGTCTTTTTTATTTCTTCTTAGCTTTCTTATTGTCTCTTTTGAATGGTGTATAAATGTGATTTATCTCTATGTGTCAATTGATAGTGGGTTTGTCTGATTGCCAAATGTCCAGGAATCCCCTAGCACTTTTGGATTTAGTTTTGTCTAAGATGCTCACAGTTTCCTAGTTGAAACTATGGTTGAGCCAGTCCATGTGTTGTGTTGTGTGATTAAGGAGTTTTCATCATGTCTTCTGACTGTTACGGTAATTGGTGTTCATGCATGTGCTCTGTTAGTCTGTCCTCTGTTTGTCTGTCTTCCATAGTAACTGTTACAATCTTTACACCATATATTATAGATGTCTCTACAATATACATCTATAGTATACAGTGAATCTTCTATAACAGGGTAAGGAATGGAACAGCCACTATGTACCCACTGGAAAGAATGCAAAGCCATAATCACCTTTCCACAACTGCTTTTGATTCAAGAACTAATATTTCTGTAATGTATTTTAACATTTTTTCTTGGTTTATAAACCAGACTATTTGGTTTTCACTTTTGAGTTGCCTGGCTTCTTTTCATCTGCCCTTCTTTGCTATATCTTACTTTTCACTGACTGTGTGAGAAATCATTCTCGCAATACCGATAATGTCCCTGCCTTTGTAATGATATAGCATTTTCTCATTTGGGTAAACTGTGTAGGACAAAAGGCCCATTGATGTCCTTTACTGATTTCATATCATCTAGGACAGAGGTGTCAAACTCATTTTAATTGAGCGCTGCATCTGGGTTGTGTTTGACCTCTGGTGGGTGGGATGGGTGTGGTCAGGGTGGGTGTGGCCAGCTTGATGTCACTCATGTGGTGGGCCGAGCGCTCTGCCAGCAAAAATGGGCTCCCAATCTCAATTTTCGGCTGCAACAGCCTCCTGCAACCCTCTGCCAGCGAAGATGGAGTCCTGTTTTTGCTGGAAGAAGTACGGTGGGTTGGTCCTTCACTGTTTCCAGGGCAGCCCCACAGGCCAGATCTAAGCACCCCACGGGCCAGATCCGGCCTGTGGGCCTTGAGTTTGACACCCTTGATTTAGCACATCAAGAAGCACATCTGCCTATATCTCCTAACTGCATTGAGCTGAATATTGTTTACTGTTGTTGATTTGCACATTTAGTTGCAAATCACAATATTTATAAAGTATTTAAATATTATGCAAGTTTGTCTGAACCAGCCCTTCAACTTCATTCAAAATCTCAAAAATTGATGAATGCCTTTTTCAGTGAATACTAAAGCATTAGGTTAAGTGAAAGTCTTTAAAAATACTTATTTCACACACTCTGATATATGGGTGTGGTAGAATATTCAGGAAGCCTAATTAGATTTTACCTACTGTCAGAGAAAATGATTTGGGGAAGGGAAATGGACATGGGGAAGATTATTTCTATGTAATGTAGTACGTGGCCCATTGGGGAGTTTAAAGTGTAAATATTAACATATTTTTAAGGATACCCAGAAGTTATTTTTCCCTTGGTGATCAAGTTTAACGTGGTCTGAGCAGTCAGTCCCTTTCAGAATATATCCTTATGAAGAATGCACTAACAACAGATAAGGTATAAGAGAATGTCTGATGATTAGGAAATAACAGCTACATCTTGTACTTAAGAAGATTTAATAAGAGAGAGGGGATTGTAGAATTGAGGAGGGGAAGCTAAGATTCCTGGCTGATATTTGGGCTCCCACAAATGAACCATCACTGTGGATTAATAACATCTGCCTTATATAAATTCAATTTTAATTGACTTGCTAGTACGCAGTCCATTGTTCCAATGAATTGTAGATTGTTAATTTACCATCTGATTTAAGTCTTATATATGGGAAACATCTTTCTATGGTATTGGCAGATTTGTAATGGGAATCCCATTAATTTATTGTGAAAATGTTACCTAACATAAAGCAACCCCAAAGTCCTTAAAGACTTGTGAGCATAAATAAAAGGGCTTGTATTGCAATTACGTTATTGTTCAGTGCCTCCATACAGATAAGTCATAACTTCTTGCACTAATGTGATTGTTGTTTTTTTACATATTTTGTAATAGGTTTCTACCTTTTAATGTACTTTGAAAAAGTCTATACACTGGCTAATTCTTTAAAAAAAATATTGTGGCACTTCTCCACCCCGTCAGAGAAATGTCATTTTGGAGTTTGGGAAGGACTGTTGAATAAATGCAATGAAATTCGACATTCACAGCAGTCATGTCTTCATTTTTACATTGTTGATCATTTTTTTACAGTATATACGGTAGTTGAAAAGGAAAATATAATGCGATAATATAATGACTTCTTAAAACATAAATAGTTCAATTTCAAGGTGCATGTAAAAAGGTGACTACATGGGTGTAAATTTTGCAACATACAAAGTGGCTTATGTTTGCCTTGTTCTGGATGTTCTTTTAACTTTCCAGTCTAGTCTTTGTCCGTTAGATTTCCTGATGGTTCAAATCCTAACCACGTCCAGCCTATTTTGCTAAGCATTGCCATAAGGAATCCCTATGGAAATTATCCAACAATCTGCATAAAACAGAATGAAGTATAGATAAAGGCATTGATTTCATTTTCTTAATGTCATAATTTTTGATGTGCACCTTTATAATCTGATGTAGTTAAAGCTGATGGGTCATTTAATCACAAAATAACTTGATCTGATCATTTATCAATATAAGGAGTACTTGTTAATAGGATAAAATGTGGGAATTACTATGAGTTTTCACCGATGCTATTCACTTGCCTTGCATAGGTCCTAAAGGAAGAACGCTATCAGACCAAAACCTTTGGCCTCTTTTACCATTCATTAGGCAGTCTGTATTTTTAGATTATAGTTCTCACCACTTACCACAAGTATTATGGACTAAACCAGTGGTGACCAACACCAAGGTCAGTGGTCCTTGAGAAAATTTTGGTGATCTGCAGATAAATCTTTGCATTTCTTTCAAGGAGTCCGGCAGAAGTTTCCCGCACCGCTCACACTTCAGTGCTTTGACTCCCAGGGACAGGATGGGGTCCTTCAGGCAGTTAGCTTGGTTGCCTTTTAGCAGAGAGAAGTGTCCAGGGTCAACCCTAGGGTTGCTGTCTATTGCAGGTAGAAATCTCAAATGTGTCCGAGAATGAACGTTTCTCTTGTAGCCAGCCCGGAGGCTAGATCAGCCCCCTGCAAACTTTCGTCTCTCGAGAAGATGAAGCGGTGTGAGAAACTTTGGCCAGACTTCTTGAGAGACGAGAGGTTGCAGGAGGCCAATCTAGCATCCGCAAAGGACAGCAAAGCTAGGGTTGATTCCGGCTGCTTCTCTCTGCTGTAGTGCTTCCTGGATGCAGTTTACCGCTCCAAGCCCCAAGCAGCAGGAGATGAGGGCTATCTTGGTGCCACCAGCTGGTGCAAATATACTGTGGCAGAATGAAGATGCCATGCAAATGCAAGTAGTGCTTCACTCTCGCACCTTCCAGCCATCATCACTGCCGCTTGGGCCCGCTTGTCCCCCCACCTCCCGCAGCAGCACCATTACCTCATTCCGGCCGGCAAGGACTGTACTCCTTTTTGCATGTTGCATCACCTGCAAAGTTGCACATTGCACATGTCACCCCCTATGGCAGAGATTTACAGCCCCACCACAAGCCAGTCCCATATTTCAGAGCTGTGGTAGTCACAGGACTGGTTCTTTGGTCATCCCAGAGTAGCTCCTCAGCTCCCCTGCAGGCTGGTGCACCAAAGGGCCAGTCCTGTGACTACTACAGCTCTGGAATATGGGACCGGCTTTCCCCCCCAATGTCAGCAAACCACCGTCAGTCTGCCCATCTTAGTTTTCCTTTACTCAGATTGACCAAGCTTCTTGAGAAAAGGAACAAAAGAGGTTTCCAGGCTGTGTGCCTGGACCAGGTGCTTTCAGGCCTCCAACCCAGAAACCTTGCAGATGCAGACAGGTAGGCCCGAAAGGCGACTGAGGCTTCCCCACCCAGTTTAAAAAAAATAATTATGCATTTGGTGGTCCCTGAGGTCCAAAAGGTTGGAGACCCCTGGACTAAACTATTAGCAAAGTGTTAATATTGCCTATACCTTTGATCCAGAATAATATCTCATGGAGGAAAAAACATGGGAACTTTAAAAAGTCTTTAACTTTGATAGGGAATATTCCTCACTTTGCTCCTATGTCCTTCTGGTCAGAATGCTGACTAGTATTGCCAGGAAAAATTGATTCAATCCAACAATGCCAAATATAAGTTTTCCACACAACATATTTGTTACTGGTCCATCTGTCCTTTTGCCCATGCCAAAGGAAAGCAAATTTCCCATAAGAAACTTGCAGGCTGTTATAAAGAACTTCCCTGGGCAGTATTTACCTGCCCATTGCAAGAGGTTCCCTATGCTGGCCTTGGAGAGCTGCTGCCAGCCTGTTTATAATCAGCTAATTTTGCTCTGCATCCATCAACCTGTATATAACAGTGGAGTATGGCAGTTTAAAATTAAAATTAGCAATTATTGTTTATAAATGGGACATCCTCTGCTGATTATTACATTATATGTCAAAGGACAACATTTTACTATATAAGTAGGGAGAACAGCTCTGTTCAAATATATGCAATACCTGATCAATAACACAAGAACAAAATTGAAATTTATTATATATTTCCTTTCCTTATACTGTATATTTCCTTTCATGTAGGCATCAATAAGAAAAGAAAAACTAATGCAGGTGAATTTGGAGATGCATTTGTTGCTAAAATAAACATAAGTAAAACAAAATACATAATTATAGATTTTATTTTCTATAATGTCCAGTTCTTTATGCTTTGGTTAACAATTTGGCACAAGAGTGGAACCACAAAAAAAAGGAAACTCCTATGTACATGCAAATTCTTACTGGAAACCAGGGGTGAAATCCAGCAGGTTCTGACAGATTCTGGAGAACCAGTAGCAGAAATTTTGAGTAGTTCGGAAAACCGGAAAATTCCACCTCTGGCTAGCCCCAGAGTGGGGTGGGAATGGAGATTTTGCAATATCCTTCCCCCAGGAGTGGGGAGGGAATGGGGATTTTGCGGTATCCTTTTCCCTGCCATGGCTACTAAGCCACACCCACCAAGCCACGCCCACAGAACCGGTAGTTTAAAAAAATGATTTCACCACTGCTAGAAACATATATCATTTCTCCTTTTTAAGTAGATTTTATTGTTATCCCAGCAATATGAGATTTTTACAACGTTTTACACTTTTGTGAGTTGTTTTGGTTTAATTCCAAAATGAAGACACTTTGACATACAACTTCACCACTTATTTAATTTCTCCCTTTTGAGAAACTATTGCCATCTTGTGGTTTGATGTGGCTAGTGTTACTCAAATATTGGGTAAAAAAAATCTAGCAGCACAAGTTAAACTGCAATAAAAGTACATAATGTGAATGTGTTTATAATATAAGAAGATGCATACAGATTGTTTTAAAAATAGACATTACATTACAGACAAAAATATTAATTTCTCACACTGCCAGATAACATTCTGAAGAGTCAGAAAATTAAAAAAGACTAAAATCAATAAAAACAGAGCATAGCTAGTTATAAAATAAATTTTCATCAAGAGCTGGATCAAAATGAATTTCAGCTATTTACATGCATTCCACACAAGTCATTATGTAAATCAAAAGAATAATCACACCATTACTGGCATCAATGTCTCAAGTGACTTAATATCCATTATCAATATTATACAAATATTGATCTGAATTATATAATAATCCTTTGTCATATTGCTGTAAATTAGAAAAGCATATTTGTATAGTATAAAAAAAAGATAATTTCAAATCGGTTTCTATTCTTTTTCTCCTTCTGATCTTTTTCTCCTTTTAGGATGCAATCTAACACAGCTTGTTTTTATTGTCTAATATGGACACTTACTTTTTCCAAAGAGTTAATAACGACAACAAAGTATTTGGTTGACTTACAATGATCGTTTATTAAAGCAATTGAGAAAAAAAACCACAGGGAAACTTAACCAGGGATAGGATGGGGAACAAGTTCGACTCTTCATGTCCAAGTAATGCCTGTGCTGATGGAACCAGGTGATGATATCCAACAATATTTGCAATAGTACAGGTTCCCCACACATAGTCTATTACTAGTTCTAAATCAAGTATTTAGCAGATAAAAGAAGAGTTAACAAAAAGGTGGTCAGTTCAGACAAGAAAATATTGGCATAATTTATGGTGATGGTTGCAAGGCAGTGATATCAGGCATCCATTAAGACTGCAAGGAATATAATGTCTATGACTAACTTTTTAATGCTTGGTTTAATCAGTTTATTTGAAATACTACTGTATGAGAAATATATGGCCAATGAGATTTTACATATCTATATTTCTGATGACCCTTAATGAATTTTTGTTGAGATCATAACTGAAATGGAGAGACTTCATGAAGTTGTTTATGGATCAAAGATAGGATATGGAAAGAAGAGATAATTTGTTGTATTTTAAGGGACAATACCAAGTTAAAAAATAATTTATACTTCTTGTGCTGAAGGTGAAAACTCATTTTGTTATATATTTTTGCTTTATTATATTATTTCTTCTTTATTTTCTGCACCTTCTATTTTTAAACTCTATTTTTGTTTGCATGCTACTGCTATAATTGTAATCATTAATATAATTACTATAATTTTTTCACATTTCTAGATCAAGGTTTTGAAAATATAGTCTGGTAAACAAATAAAAATTGGCATGTCTTTTTGACTTCATATTGTTTTACAATATAAAAAGCTGACATGACAAAATATCTGTAGGCTTCAATTTAAGCTTTATTAAGTCCAAAGTAGATACTTTATATACTGTAAGTTCAAAATATTACTGTTCATTTTATAATAACAAAATATTTGATACAGTATTGTAGTTTGCCATTTTTCCCCATTTGTTTTCATTTGTTTCATAGAAGCATAGAATGTTAAGATTGGAAAATATTTTAGACATGATCTGGTTTCCTCTGTGTAGGAATCCACTATATTTCTTTCATTTATTTTTAAAATAATTAAATCACCACCGTCAGTATCCCCTACAAAATCATGTGCCATCTTCCAAGGTTGTCAGTTCTATGAATGAACAGTTTTCTCCTCTTTAGCATCTTTCTTTCTTGATAATCAACTGAAATCTATTTTGTTGTAATTTAAACTCACCTTTTCTTTTGCCCAGTCTTCTGGAACAATTGTGAACAATTGCATCATTAAAAAAAAATTTATTTATCACATTTAGAAATTGCCCATCTTCCTCACAGAGGGAGTCTAGGTGATGTACAAATAAAATGTTAAAAACAAAAACAATATAAAACTCAAAAAAATTAAAGATGGGGCAAAATTTGACCTTAAAAGTAATTAAAAGGGAACGGGAAGGACCTAGTACCCAGCCCCATAGTTTCATATTTGACAATCACTCATTCTTTTTTTAGAAGTTTTTTATTAGTTTATAATATAGCCGTGATAGCGAACCTATGGCATGCGTGCCAGAGGTGGCACACAGATCCCTTTCTGTGGGTACGCATGCTATCGCCAGCTGCTGTTCTGGTTTCTGGAGCACTGGAAACCCGAAGACCAGCTGGCCGGTGTGCACGTGCGTGCGTGCATGCCGGTTTGGGCACTTGGTACCGAAAAGGTTCGCCATCACTGTAATATAGCATACAAAGAAAATACAAAAGTAAATTGCTTCTTCCCAATTATATCTACCCATGCCATCAAATCCAGCAGAAGAGATATGGTGCAGGTCCTGCCTGCTAAAGAGCTTCATCTGGTGGGATCCCAGAGACGGGCCTTTTCTGCTGTATTTCCCTGGGGGGCCCAAGGGAATGGTGAGTTGTTGGGGTGGCCCCACTGTTATTAATATCCATGGATCTCTCGTCTTTTTTTTTTTAATGTAATATTATTTTTGTTTAATTGTGGTTGCTTTTTATATTATTATTTTTAAAATATTTTTATCGTGTGCCTTCATGGTCACATTTTGTGATATGGTAGCTATATAAATGTGGTAAATAAATCTTATCAGGTGTTAACACTACAATATTTTCAATAACCACTCTCATAAACTATATATATTACTAGCAGATAAAATATATGGGGGGAATCAAAATTGTTTTTTATTTAAATCAGATTTTTAATTTTAAATCAGCTTTTAAATGTTAAATGCGGTGTTTCATAAAAAATAAAAACAAGATATAATCATATCTATTCTAATGTATATTTGAAACTGAAATATACAAATATATAAACCCCTAGGAGCAAAACAAATTAAAGTTTAATTTGTGTGCATTGTTTAATGGACTGTTAAATTGGTCACGGCCATCTAGTCACATGACCTAGCCACGCCCACCCAGTCACATGACCAATTAGTCTGAGGAACCATGAATTGGCCCCTATTTAAAAAGTTTATGAGAATCCCTGTTCTACAGTCTCAACATCTTGTTTACATCGTGGTGACCAAAACTGCATGCAAGTGTGGTTTTATCAAGTCATTATAGAGTGGTATTAACATTTCATGTGAAATTGATTCTATTCTTCTATTAATTCAGCCTACAACTGCATTGGCTTTTTCGGCAGCTGCAAATATAACTTCACATTTCTTTAGGAGCTTACATTGTAGTATGGCTGTACAGTATTACAATGATCTTATGATAAAAAATAGCCCCCTCTTTCAGAAAGCAATCTTTTGGTTTTATTTATTTTTCAAAAATTCATTTTTGTCCTTTACTTTGGTCATTTATCTTTTACCATACAAATGATGCCACTTAATGCAGTCTTTCACATTCATATGAAATATGGACATTGAATAGTCCTTTTTAGAATATGCATTTTATAATGTTCTTGAATTTAGTTTTCTTGAATATAGTTTTACTCTTCAATTTTATTTCATAAAGCAAAATTATAAACATTTTTTTTAATCCTTGAGTTTCTTTTAGATATGTCTTTTTTTCAAGTTTGTCCTTTATTTTTTCCCAACAAGATATGCTCAACCATAGGCCAAAGGATGGCTTATTGTTTAAATAAATGTTATAAGCAAGAGACTCCAAAGACTAATCTGGAGTAATGAAACCTCTGGACAAAACAAAGTCATACTCTTATACAGGATGTTGTATGATACTCCAAAACTCTTCACTGTATCTGCAAAAGACCTACATCAACACTGCAGAGTACTATAATCAATGTTGACCGATGATGACATATGCAATATTGATGGAAGTGCTTTAGAAAGCTCTTTGGAGATGCATTTCAGACATCCTTAAAACCACCATTCCATTTATTGGTGAAAATTAATCGGAACATATTCTGGTTAAATCATTGCTTTATGACATGTAACTTCCATAATGAAATCTGTATCTCTTTCCAAATACTGAAATATTTATCCTGATTAAAACAGCTATGCAATGGAGACTCACCACACAGAAAAAAAATCAACATTTTCTGCAAAAGCACAAAAGGCAGTTAATAAATTGAAAAGCCAACATGATGCAAAGCACCAACTTCTAGAAGCATATTTAACTGTGGGAACCAGTCATTACCGCAATTAAATATGCCTCCAAAAGTTGTTTTGTGTCATATGGTCTTCAAAACTTACTTATTTTTTTAAAATCAAGAAACGTAGGGTGCATGGTAGGCCGCTATGGTCTAACTATGCACTGATTTTTTATAGGAATTTCTATCCAGGTATGCTGCTGCTGTTGCTATACTTGTAAAAGACCTACACATAAGCACACAAAAAAATTCTGATCCAGCCTTTTGTTATTTGGAACTACTTACCATGGAATGGTACACATTCACTTGGATTACACTAACTATAGATCATGAGCTGTGTTATCAGCCTGTAGCAGAAGGAGATGGATAAGAAGCAAGATTATTCATTCATTCATGTATTTATTTATTACATTTATATGCTAGCTATCTCACTGTCAAGCAACTCTGGTAAATAACTTCATTAATTGTTGCTTTGGGGTCAGAGCTGGTCAACCAATGATTTTTCAAAACTGTTCCTATTCCACATTGTCAGTATGAGAAGTATATTACTTTATTAGTTGGTATCCAAATCTCAGTTCTCTGCTTTTTCCTTCTCCATCCTTTTCTCTTTTGAAGTGCCTAGAGTTTCTGCCTGTAATATCAAAGTTTTGAAATCCATTGCATGTAAGTTTTTAAGTCTTTTTAACCTTAACCATAAATTAATACGCATGCAAAACAAAGTTCTTGTAAAAGGTGCATAGGTGCTTCCACGTCTCAATTTCTGAATTAGTTTGAAGACTAAACAGTGGCTGGTGCTGAAGCAGTTTGGATGAACTGACATTTTAGATTGTAAAGAAGGGTGTTCAATTGGAGAACACCCTTCTTTACAGAATAATTCAGTAAAAGAATCTCCATAGACATTCAGTAGAAGAGGATAGAGAATTGCAGGAATGCTGTGGCAATGAAATAATTTTATGGGTGTTATTAAAAAGGAGATATTGAAGAGAGAAATGCAGATATACTTGTGGGTAAAACAAAAAACAGAAAAAGGGGAACATCTTTTTCTGCATTTCCTCCCCATAGCCTTTTCTTCTGTATTAGGTTTTTAAATATAAAATACCGTAGCTATTTGTTTCTCATGATTCTGTGACCTATTTTAAATTACATGTAAATTAAATACACAAATGTTTTAAAACAACATTTAAAATAAGGTTCACACAAAAATCTGTCAAATAATAATCATTTTACATTTAATTTGATTAAAGGAAGAAGTAACCATACTGGGCTTTTTTTAAACTGTGAAAAACAAAAGACAATTGTGGTATTTTAGAGATAAATGTGTTATTACTTGTTTTTGTATATAACAGCTCACTTCAATACATGCCCACCATTCAGAATCCCACTATGAGGGGGATGGTGGTTAAGAAGTTTAATAAACAAACATACATTGCAATTTATGATGCATCTATTATGGTGAATTGTCTCCAGAAAAGGCTACGCAACATTAGATCAGTATAGGTATTCCTTCACTTACTATAACTGGGAACAAAATTTTGGTCACTAATGAAGTGATCATTAAACGAGCCATCACATGATCAGACCCAATTCTACTACCATTTATACAACCTTCTTAATTACTATGATAAGTGAATCAAGTGGCCCTTAAGTAAATCTGGCATCCTCAATTGACTTTACTTATCAAAAGCTGGCTGGCAATGTCACAAATTGTGTTCACATGACTGCAAGTAACTGCAACTGTTGTAAATGCAAGCCAGTTGCCAAGCACCCAGATTGCAATCAAATGACCCTTCGGATAGTGAAACTGTCTTAAGCTTGAGGATGAGTCATAAGGAGTTGTAACTTTGAACTGTTGCTAAATGAACAGTAGTAAGTCAAGGACTACTTGTAATTTTACTATTGTTGTTTTATTAAAGTATATTTAACTTTTACAAAGGGAATGGTTGTTATTCGGTCGCTAAGTCGTGCGACCCCATGGACCATAGCTTTCCAGGTCCACCAGTCTTCCACTGTCTCCCCAAACTCACGCCCATTGTGTGGGTGACACTATGTAACTATCTCATCCTCTGCCATCCCTTTCCTCTTTTGCCTTCAATCTTTCCCAACATCAGGGGCTTTTCCAATCTCTTCTTATTTGGTGGCCAAAGTATTTGAGCTTCAACTTCAGCATCTGTCCTTCCAAAGAGCAGTCAAGGTTGATTTACTTTAGAAACATAGGGAATAGGCCATCTTTTAGTACAGCCAGTTAAAACACACAGTATTATTGACTGAGAGCCATGTTAAACAGCAAGTGGGATCATTCTGACAGTGGGTAAGGCCATCCTCTAAAAGTGGGTTCCTAACATAATAGCTGGTGGGCAAGAGGGGAAAAAATCAAAGACAAAAAATTGTAGACAAAATTAAAAAAACATTTCAACATTTTAAATTGATCTTGGTTGCTGCAAAAAGGTTGCATGCAGCTCCCTATGGGTTGAGAAAGTCTACCCATGCTTTACGTGATGGTGAACCTTTGGCATGCATGCCACAGGTGGCATGCAGAGGCATATTTGAGGGCATGCAAGCCATTGCCCTATCTCAGTTCCAGCACGCATGCGTATGCTGGCCAGCTGATCTTTACCCTTCCAGAGGGTGGAGGAGGCTGTTTTTGCCCTCCCTAGGTTTCAGGAAAGCCTCCTGAAGCCTTGGGAGGGCGAAAAAAGGACCCAACGGGCCAACCTGAAGTTCAGAAACAAACATCCGATTGGCTCTTTGGGCAACAGGCCAACCGGAGTGAGGCTGGCGCGCATGCATGGCGAACAGCAGAGGTGGTTGTGTGCATATGTGCAGGGTCAGGACACTGCATTATGGGTGTGGGCACGCATGCACGTGACCCCCTCCCACCACGCTTTTGGCACACAATGGCAAAAAGATTAGCCATCACTGCTGTAGGCTGTTCCCATGACATTTAATAAAGCAAGTCAGGTCTGAAGTACTTTCCTCACATTTGATAGGAAGTTACAGAAGATTGCTCTTATTTGGACTTTTTATTTACTTTTTTAATTATCCAAAATCAGTGTCTACATTATGCAAAATCTTCACCGACTTGTTTGTACTCCCTTCTAAATAACCACTCTTCCTGTTGCTCTTTTTTGTTTGACTTTTGTATTTCTTATGTAAGCACTATATGCATACATAATATACTGTCATGTGATTCCATGAAACGAGTATAATGCAAAATAGAATTTGGAACTAAATGAAATGTACAGCTCTGCCGTAGCACTTTGCATTAATGGCACATAGCTTTTAAAGACTGAGCCAATGATCCTGTATCCATTTTCAGCATACTAATTAAAAACATTGTCCCTTCTGTTTAAATTGTGGTTGTCTGACACAGGGCAATTGTAAATGTCTATGTACAAAACTGATGAATATCACAGCCAACTAGAATTCTAAGAACTTAGTAAATGTGAAAACAGCAGTACCTGTAAAAAATGAGATATTATAGAAATACAAGAGAAAATGCAAATGCAAACGCTAGTGCATTTTAAAGTGCTGTCTTAACACTCTACATTTATGGAATTCATTAATGTTATACATTACCAAGTTTATGAACTATTGGCAAGACAAAAGCAGAGATTTCATACCATGCCAATACAGTATCTAATGTTACAGGTATCAATCAGTTTCAATTGCTTCCATTCACAAAATTTCAAAAAAAGTAATACAAGTCACTTCTTAATAGATCTGCTACAATAGTAATTGTTTTCATTTTGATCCAAACTGTATTAGCTTATTCTGAAAAGAAAGCTATTTTCATTGATACGTAATTTTGTAGATAACGCTTTGATTCATAAATTACTACGTTCCTAGGATTGTAAAAAATATATTTTTACTTTCGCTACTTCTTTGTACCGGAAAAATACTGGATTTGTGCCAGAACACGTTTTACTAGTTTTACCAGTAAAATAGTAGTGCTTTGTCAACCCTAACCTTTAAAAGAATGTCACATCGTTTTAACTATCCAGAGGTTCATGAAAAAGGGAGATATCCAACTTGCTTTCCAAACTTATCAAATTTCTATCATATCAGAAAAAAATCCCTTTCCCCTACATCTTCACGGTAATATGTAATCGAAAGGAAGGAGAATCATTTGACTGAAACTGCTCGTAAGCAGCCAGTAACTGTTGCTCATTTTATTGCAATTCCTCACAAGGCGATGGTCACCGGCATCCTGGGATTTTAGCCCTCGCTCAGTCCAATCCTTTTGTCTTCATTTGATTTTAGCACAACAGATTATGAAACCTTTATATTTTCTGTCTGCGCACGAGGTAAGAACAGCAAAAAGGTAATTAAGCCTACGGCTCACGTATTTTGTATAATTTTCCCGCCTAGCGAACACGGAAACCGGAAACAAGGCTTGTAATGTCTATTTTCCACCTTTAGGGCAGAAGTCCCTGAAGCACCTTCAGAAAATGAAGGATAACATTTGGGGGAGGGAGGACGGGGGGGGGGCATCTCCTTGTGCTGGATGGATGGGGTGGATCTCTTCTGGGGATCGGCGTGGCCGCATTTGGAGCGCGAAAAAAAATCCCGCTCGCGGCCAAAGACCGTCGCGCAATCTCCGCGGCTGCCGACTTAGCCCCACCTCTGCGCGTCCTGGCGCCAGGAAGGCGGAAGAAGTTCGACGGGAGGAGGCGGAGGAAGACGATTTCTCGCTCCTTCTCGCGGCGCTTCCCTCCTTCTCCCCTCCGCGGCCTCCCCCTTTCTCTGGCCGCTCGCGCAGCTGCTCGGCACTCGCTATATAAAGGGCGAAACAAGCGGAGCAGACGGCTGGCGGCTGCAGCCCAAGGGCCGCCGTGTGAGGCCGGGCCGCGGAGGAGGAGGGGGGGAGAAAGAAGAGCGAGAGGGTGGCTTCTTCCGCGCGGGCGGGTTAGCCGGGCTGAGGAGGACGCCCCTGAGGCGAGACAGGGCGGAGGAGGCGGACAACAGCGGCGGCGGCAGCAGCGGGGAAAGGGGGGAACCCTAGCTCGCCTCAGCCTGCTCTTGTCCGGAGGGGGGTGTCGGGGGCGCCCTGCCTCGGGGTGTGTGTGTGTGTGTGTCCTACCCAGGGGTGGTGCGGGACATGGCGAGCTCGACTAACACAAACCCCGTGGTAAGGACTAGGGTTGCG